>JAQQSJ010000020.1:5092010-5117855 GCA_028644305.1 Xerus rutilus
CATGGCCTGCTCCAGCCTTCTGCCAGCCCTGGGCATCTGCCTCCCAGTGATTCCAAACCTGAGCACAGAGCCAGGCGCTCACTGCATCCCATCAGCCCTAGTAACAACAGGCCCATAAATAAACAAGTATATCTGCTTCACCTCTATTGGGATTCATGACCATCTAGATATGTCCCTCTGTGAGTACAAGCATGGCACTCTGGGGCACCACTGCACATTCCATTTATTAACAGGAGTGATAGTACTGAGGGGAACACTGCTAAGCTGGGTGTCTGCTAAGTGCCAGGGGCCTGGTGCCATCATCTCACCTGCTTCACCATCCCCAGGAACAGGCCCTGGTGGCCCCGTACAGGGGAAACAAGCTATCAGCACCCACAAGGACAGTGCCTTTCCCAGGGACACTGGCTGGTAAGTGATAATTAGAACCTGTGTAGCATAGAAGCCCCCCCAGACTATGTGCAACTGGAACCCCAGAAAGTATATGGCCTTGTCTGCAAATAAAGTCTTTGCAGATGTAGTTCATTGAGGCCACACTGACAGAGGGGTGTCTAAATGACTAGTCTCACTATGAAGGCACAAGTCTTGCATGGGTACAGTGGGCAGAGGTTGAGGAAGGGGGTCACAAAGAGGGGCCAAGAGCATGGCAGATTGCAGCTACAAGTCAGGCAGAATCAAGGACTGCCAGCTGCCATCAGAAGGGAAGAAGAGGCCAGGAAGGATGCTCCTCAGAGATTTCAGAGGGCACTTGGCCCTCCTGACCCCTGGAGTTCAGACTTACAGCCCCTGGAACTGTAAGAATAAATCAATGGCTGTTGTCTTAAGCCCCCCAGCTGTGGCTGACAGCCCCAGGACACTAGCAGAGGCCCCAGAGTGACTACCGCAATGCCTTCCCTAGCAGCCCTCCCTCCCTTGGGCATGGGGAGAACCCCACCGTGTGTATTCACAGTGCAGCTCTCCTCCGGCTGAGCAGACCTGGCTGGAGCAGGAGGGCATAGGCCATGTGGACCTTAACACTGTCCTGCTTGGGAGTCTAGCCACCAAAGGCAGGCTGCAGCTCACCTCTCAGCCTGTTTCCCCATCTGTGAGGTGGGTTGCTTACACCCATCTGCCTTCTTCTAGAAGAGTGAACTCTCCTAATATTTAATTTAAAATGTTTAAAAAATGGTACAAATGATTTTGACCAGCTAACCGGCATCTTAACTTCTAGATATGAACTCACTCCCTCAATGGAATCCTCGCTATGTTCCTCACTGGCTCACTGCTGCCCCCAATTGTCAGATCTAAAAATAACAATTCATCCTTAATTTCATGTATTGTAAATTAATTGTATAAAGAGCCCGATCAGCCTATTAGCTTTCATTACAATGAACAGCACAGAATCAAAGCATTCTTTGGACCTGATAGATCCCTCTGCTAAACATCAAATCTTTCCATTTCTCAACCATCCATGTAGTTTCTGAGTTGCATCTTCTTCATAGAACCTGGGGTCCAAAGAGAATATTATGTCATCCTCAATGGCTTATGGAAAGTGCCTTATGTTCTGAATATATCAAAGGGCCTGCTCCTTGATTCAGAAAAGCTGAAGAAGTCTCTTCAATGTTACCTTCATGGAGGAAATGGTTACCTGTTCTTAGTGATGCACACCTGTAATCTCAGCACTTAGGGAGCCTGAGACAGGAGTATCACAAGCTCAAAGTGAGCCTTAGCAACAATGAGGCACTAAGCAACTCAGCGAGACTCTGTCTCTACATAAACACAAAATAGGGCTGGGGAGAACTGGGATTGTAGTTCAGTGGTAAAGCGCTTTCCTCCCATTTGTCAGGCACTGGGTTTGATCCTCAGCACCACATAAAAAATAAATAAAAATACTATGTCCATCTACAACTAAAAAAATATTTTAAAAAATATAGCTGGGGATGTGCAGTGGTCGAGTGCCCCTGAGTTTAATCCCCAGTACCAAAAAAGACAGTATCAAATATGTTCATTAATAAATAACATGTAGGGTAGTTTTTAACTTCAAAGAGAGCTTTCATATCTATGATCTCATTTCACACTACATATTCTTATCTTAAACCTGCTCTCTAGAGGCAGGTGTTCCATGCAAGCAATACTAAGTGGGGTGAGATCGAAGACCTGCCTCAGGCTACCTGACATCATGGCACAGGCTGTCCACTGTGGAAGCCCCCAGGGTCTCTGCCTGCTTGTTGAAAAACTAAAGGCAATAGTGAAAACATACAGGAACTTCAGGCTGTGCTTTGTGGACATTCGGCATGAACAGGGGAGCAGAGGGAGTGAGACAGAAATGGCTTTGGAGGTTGTACAATATGGATAGATTAATTCAAACTGATGCCAGGCATTCAGAAAGCTCAGAATTGGAATACTTTAGTTTCCTGGTGCTGAACAGTGAATTCCTGTTTACTTCTTCCCTGGCTGTGACTTTTTTCCTACCTTTGCAATTTCTTCATTTATGTGCTTCCATTTGGGGAAGATTTTTCATATCATCACCTAATCTTTTAGCTTTTCCTGTTTAACTCCCTCTGGGGTAAAACCCCAGGTACATTTTAACCCTAAAGCTGTACTGTGGACCACGCAAGTGCCTTTACTTTGGACTCATTAGACACACACACACAAACACACACACACAAATTTAAGTAGAAGTGTGAGAAAAAATAATTTTTGATGGGGCATCTCTCCCTACCTCGTTTATACTATCCTAAAATCAACTGCAAAGTTCCACCTCCCAAAATCCAGGCATGTGTCTCCTTCCTGTACAAACACTGCAAATGTTGCTTCAGAGTTCCCTGCCTGGATATCTGCATGCAGGTGCGATATGACTGGACACAGCAGGAGATGGTAGATACTTCCCCCAATGACTCAGGAAGTAGATGTAATCAGTGACTACCTAATCTGTGATGGCACTATTAAATTCTGCTATTTTTGAGGACAAGTGGAAGAACTTGTTACCTAGTTTACCACCATCTGTCAATGCCCTGATCCTGGGGATGTTTTGCTAGCAAGTTCCTTTCTTGCCAGGTTCTGATGCTCTTTGATAATCATCCTCATCTTGCCTGCTCTGTTGAAGGAGTTTGGCCCACACTGAGCCTTGCATACAGTCAGCACTCCATAAGTACTGAATGAATGGGACTCATCTTTCATTAGTTGGTTTGAGTCTCAGTTTCCCCTGTGTAAGATGTGCATGAATACTTACTTCTATATCTTCCAATGTTGACATTCTATGGGTCTCTTTGTAAAGCCATTTTAAATTATCTTCTATCTCTGAGGCTGTTTCTAAGCACCAGAATGATACCTCCCTGGAGTCCTTACTTGAACTCTTGAACTTACAGAGCTGTTTTTATTAAACCTATAGTAATGTGTACTAATATGTAACAAGTGTTTGTTACATATGAATGGCAAGTTAAAGGTTTAGGAACTGTGTTCATCCCACAGTTTCCCGAATGAATGAACTCGATTTTAGAATTCCTGGTATAAATAATGCATTAAAAGAAGCAGGGCTATAAAGGAATCCTAGAAAATCAATGATGTGTGTGTGTGTGTGTGTGTGTGTGTGTGTGTGTGTGAACATGCACACTGAGGATGGCCTCAAGGACCTTGAGCATGCTAAGGGCACCCTGAGCTACACTGCAGCCCCAGAATAACTCATGTCTAAGGAATATCTGGAGGACCTTTGAAAAAGAGCACCTAGAGAGCTAGGAGGAAATTGTAACCCTGGGCTTTCATTCTGGCTGTCCTTCCACTGGTATGAGAAGTTGTGGAGACCCATCTGTTTGCATGGAGCAGCAAGGGAAATCCTGTGTCATGCCTTGGAACATGGAGGCCACTTTGGGAGAAACAGCACTTTGAGCCCTTTCCATTTCAACTGAAAGAGACTCAGGATCTCATCAATGATTCTCCTTGAAGAAATCACCCTGCTTTATTTTGTTAAAATGAAGCCTTATTATCATATCATCATTCTCAATTACAAACACACAAGAATAACCCAACATTCACTCTTGAACCTAGAGTCAGTGGTCTTCACACAATGCACAACCAGAAGAATGGGAAGTTACACCCATGTAAGTATAATGTGTCCAAATGCATTCCACTGCCATGGATGACTAATAATCAAATCAAATAATAATATATTATTATAATAATAATATTATTATCAAATAATAATATGTTATTTGGCATCCAGACACAGGAGACTTCAAATGAGAAGTTGTTGATGAGCTCTGGGACTTTTCTCTTCCTTCCGTAGTTTAGTGCAGTTATCACAGTGCTCCACCTGGTCTAATGGTGCAGAACCCAAACCTCAGCAAGACACCTTCAGAATATTCTGCCTGCACTTTTCAATTTTACATTCATAGGACTTCTGCTCTCTGCCCAACTGGTTTTCTAGGAATGCTGGTATCAACCACATCTAACTTTCCTGTTTTCTGTGGGCTTAATGGCTGATCTTTTAATGCTTGTGCTAATAGAGCATGGACTAGGAAGAGATTCGAAGCTACAGTTCACTCTCTTAGAGAATAACCGCCTTTTGTTCATAATAGACTAGGAGGTGAAGAGTTGGGGATCCTGCTACTTGCCTTACTAATTAATAAAAATAACTCTCAAGAGATGCTCCCTGAAAGGATGAAGTACCAGTGTGTCTCTTTATCCAAACAGACTATTGATGTAACATAAGGTGTGCTAAGCCTGAGGCATAGACCTGTTTCTGGCACCTGGAAACTTTTTTTGTTTCTTAGAGCCCAGTAGGTTTAGATTAGCAAATATTCATGGAGTGTTTGGCTGTGCACTGAACCCTGCTTATAGTGCTGGTCTATTGTTAAGTGTTATCAGGCTCAAGGAGAACAATTAATCAAATGACATTTTCAATGGTGGTCTATTTTTTTCACAAACTTCCTTCAACATATTTGCTGCTCAAAGTGGGTGGGTCCTTGACAGTAAGGCTCCATTGCATATGATTTTCCTTAAACTGGAAAAAATGGAAAACATTCCAAGGAAAGAAGCTGGCCTAGGTCAAATGGCTGTTTCCCTACTTATTTTCCTGTGTCACCCATGTTGTCACATTTCTTGAGTGCATGGGAAACTCCTATGAGTTAGCAGGAAGACCGAGTCATTCTTCTCACAGTATCGGTTATTGCGCACTTGCCTACATCCTGAGTTCAAGGAATAAATACAATAGGAAAAATAGCCCTCTTCTTAGAGTCCCCATTGGTCCCTTTTCAACTGTAGTTCAAAATAAAGAATGAAAGAAGGAAGCCCTCCTTTTCTCTCCAAAAACCCCCGAGTTGTGGCTCATAAAGGAAACACACCTTTCCTTCAGACTTCAATCTGGGTCAGCAGGTGTTTGTGAACCTGGCTCTGTGCTACCCAGGGTGGGATGTGGAAAAGCACACAGACCATGCAGTTCTTGCCTGCTGCAGAGAGGAGCAGGTGGGCTCGTCATGAAAGATTGTCAGGGAACAAGACAGGGTCAATCTGAGGCCCTGTTATAACCAGTGGGTGGGGTTAAGAGAGATGAAAGGTCTCCGTGGGAAGATCTATCTTGGGAGGCTTCCACAAAGATGATGCACTTGAGTGGCATGGCGGGATGGGGATAGGGTAACTTGGGGTGATGCATCTTCGTACTCAGTGATCAATACATGTCTGCTGCAGGAATCAGCATGTAGGAAGGAGGTACGAGTGTCTTCCTATGTGGAATAGTTGTCTGACTAAATGTGGTTGGGTATGGGCTCCCAAAGGCTGGTCTGTAAACACTGAGCAAGAATGTTATCAGCTCAGGTTCCACGAGGTTTCACCAGTGCAAATCATCCTGCTGGGTTCTATGGCCTCTGTGGGATGCTGCATGGTTGGGGTTTGATCCACTGCTGATCAAAGGGCAAGCAAAGCACACCAAGGCACCGAGGTGGTTTGATGTGGCTGGCCAGTAGCAGGACTGAGCTGACATTGCATCCTCTGCTTAAATAAGGTCTATCAGCCACTGGTGACTTTTGCCCCCCCTATCTAGGGATAGTCAAACTGAAAACCCCCACTCACAAGAAGCACCTTCACATCATCGATTCTCTGAGGGATCTGGCTGCTCTGTTCTCTTCCCAAAGTGCTTCTCACAGAAGTCCCATGAGCTGTTTGAAGGAATGATCTTGTGTGAATTATTCTATTAAAAAGAAGCACATTTCCCTCCACTGCTTCTGCCTTCCCAAGCAGAGCTTCAGAAGATACCTTAGCAGGAGGCTAACCAGCAGGTGGCCCTGCGTGCAGAGGATCAGGCAGGAGTCCACAGGGGCAGCCCAAACTGGGCTCAGGCACAACTCTGCCAACCTGTGCTCCCTGGAGCCCTGGTGTACTGACCGGCAGCTCAGAGAGATTTCTCCAGATTTTACTTTCTTATCTTTAAAATCAGAGCAATGTCCTCTTTCTGCTGCCTTCATGGGGGTTATTCTACAGTATTTTAAAACAATCGTGCTCATTCAGTTCTTGCTGATTTTATGAGTAGGTGATTCCCTTGTCCACTGCCCTTTACCCACAGATCTTATCCACCTTTTCCAGCACTGCTGGGAATCCATCAGGGATTCTCCATCTTCTCGCTTCTTGCCTCTTCCAAACACACATAAGTGCTGTGACTCTTAAGTCATCAGTACATGAGGAGAATGGGTATTTCAGAGTGTTGTCCTTGTCTTTGACTTTGTCCCCAGAGGGCTCCTGTGAACACAGAGACAGCAAAGAGGAAAGAAAGAGGTTGAAGTAGGGACCCCAAGAAAGGGCAAGGGTGTGAAGGGGAAAGGGGATCCTAAGTCAGGGTTCTCTATGAGCAGAACTGGGCTAGAGGCTGGCTTGTTCCTGGGGCTCACTTTGCCTACATGAAGGGCAAGTTGAAGTCAGCAGGACAGGGACACCTCACCGTGGTTCTCACAGGGTCAGACATACTTGGGGATGTGTGGCTCATTCCTTGGCCTGCAAGCCTGGAAGGGTCATTAGCGTTTTAGGCTCCTCATTGGTGAAGCAAAGGTAACACTCATTTTCCAAACTGTCTCTGGGATAGCAGAAAAACCAGGGCAGGTAAGCAAAATACTTTCTATCTCTCCACCTCACAATTTGACTACAGAGGGCAGTCTTAATATTGACCTATTACAATATGGAAAGGATTTGTTGAGTGGATGCTGTGGACAGAAACTGGAGGCAGGTAATACTATCAATCTCCTGTGTCCCTCATCTGTCAAAGCCAGGAGAGCCTCTTGACCTTCGTGAGAGATGCGAGTCAGCACAGAGATGGTACCGGTGACCCCTGTGGACAAATCATCACCTGTCGGTTGATGGTTCCTGTTCTGGTGGTCTGGGTCATAGGGGGCAATAGAATGAGCAAGATGCCATTGGCCCACCCACTTCCCCCAGGTTCCCCTGCTCCTCACAGGTGCACCTCCTCCAGGAATGCCACTCAGAAGGCGAGGTCTTCTCACGCTGTTTGTTTTTCCTCCCGAGACTCAGTCGGGAGAGAGGATACCTAATGGCATCGCTCAGGGCTTCAGGGAGCACCAGTGCAGCTAACGCAGCTAGTGATGAGCTGTGTCATGATCCACATGCAAAGTGTTCATGTGTCCGCATCTTGTTTACTGATGACTGGCCTCCAGCTCCGGCCTTCTGTGGGCAGCGCTAGGAGGATAACCCTGACTGGTGTGTTCATCAGCTCTTGCCCTCCTTCCCTGTTACATGTGGCCTTCGCAGGGACTGGACAGGGCTCTGCCTTCCTCACCAGTGTCCTCTCAGGGCCCAGCCTAGACATGTATGTGCAGTTGTGTGAAAAAGTTTCACTTAAATGCCAAGATACCTGGCATGCCCAGGGTTAATCTCTGAAATTTGATGTGAACATTAAGAGAAAAATCAAACCAAGTCAAAACTTGGACTAATTTTGAAAACATTGTGTGTTTCCCAATAACTTACAGATCTTCCCCACACTCCAGTTCACCACTCAGAGGAAAAATTGCTTCTCTGTGCAACACCTGTACTAGTAAACCATTAAAAGATCACATTTCCCTCCTTGGAGGGACAGGCTGGGAAGTATGTATTTCCCATGAGTTTTCCTCAAATAAAGACTTTGCTGCTCTTAACATTATAACATAATTAAAAAGACTTGTTAATAATAAATTTGTGGCTGGGTTTAAACAGCCGGAACCCTATTCAATATTGACTTTAGACACTAGCATGGGTCCTTTAAGCTACTGGGAATAGGGAAAGATATTTACATGACATGTGACTGAGCCTTGTGACTGGGGTTTCAGTTCAGGAGCTCGGTCCTCAAATGAGCTGTTGACATGGATACCTAACTGCTCACGGAATTCTGCTTCTCTGTTTTCTCTTCTTATAAGCACCCCTTGGAAGACGAGGAGGAGAGGAGAGGAGGGGCAGACAGGGGAAAGAAAGGAGGAAGGACAGAGGGAGACTAGTGAGTGCTGTTAGTGTGACCATCCAGGCTCTTCCTGACCATCCCTGGGACCCCTCCGTCAGTTCTTGCCTGGTGCCTAATGACTGGGTGACACTTCAGTGGCAGGGTACTCTATGCTTTCTTCTGGGCCCTCTTACTAGATTCCTCGGCTTCTAAGTCTAGCCAAACATATGAATTGAATAAACTCTCTTCCTGTTGTGAGGTTCCCTCCTGCTGCTATTTTAAAATCTAGCTTTAGGATTTGTTTGGTTTTGTTGCTGTTGTTGTTGTTGTTATTTTCTTCCTTCCTTCCTTCCTTCCTTCCTTCCTTTCCTTTCCTTTCCTTTTTTTTTTTTTTGCAACTACTCTGCTGGGTAGTCCTAATTGATAACACTGTTTGCAAGGCATTTACTGGTTTGTAACTTAAAAACCTGTTCACCTACAAAGATTAATTCTTTTTTTTTCCCTTTTTTTGGTTGTCCTTAAAAGACTTGGGATTTGATTCTGGTGTTGATAATGATTTCTACTTTACAGACAAAGCTCCATGTCTTGTGGATTTAAAGAAGCCAGAGTGAACAATTCCTCACATGGTGACCTTCTGCACCAGGTGTGGCCCCCGAGTGCTGCTGGGAACCTGGTGAGGGCAGGGGTGGGACACCCAGTTGCTTGATGCACCAGGTCTCCTGTCAGTAGGGCAGAGCAACACGGCCCTACCTGAGGTGTGGAGTTGGGGCTCCCTGGAGATGGTTCCAGAACATCTTCCCCTTACAGTGAAGTCACACCTGCTTCCTTCTGCATCTTGGGAATTTTGCTTATGTGAAGTCGGATGCTGCTCTGGGCTCACGGGCCCCACCACCTCGTCTTCCTCCACCCCACCCTTGTTATGCCCTGCGTGCCCCGGCATACCAAGCCACCATCCCCCAGGACATGCTCTGTCCCAGCACTTCATCTGTCTGACCTTCCTGCGTCCCTTTTTTTTGCATAGCTAACTTCTACTCATCATCTTTGGCTTTTGCTTTAATTGTTAATTTTAAAGAAAACCTTGTCTTAGCCCCCATTTAGGTATGTGCTTTGATGGCCTTCTGTGCTTGTCCTGCCCATTGAGACATTTTCTTCTCATTGCAATTAAACATATGTGTGGTTGTTAGGTCACTGTCTGCTTTCTGGACAAGCCCACAGCTTGCAGAGAAGGCAGACTGAGTGGGCTCTGAGTGATTAATTAGCCTGAGTCTTGATCCCTGAGGAGCACACAGTAAGCAATTGTCAGGTGAAGCCGTTAGCGCAGGTGCCTTTCCCTGCTGTGCTGATCTCAGTCATGGTCCTAGTACTTATTCATGCTGCCAAGTGTCCAGTGTTCCCTTTCCTAGTTCATCTGCCTGAGTTTAGCCCTCTGATCATGGAATGCTGGGGACCTGTATGGGCGCACCTGGTTTCTTCTTACCCTGCAGGGAACAAGGCAGCTGACAGTGTTGGGATTTGCAAATCTTTTGGTTTCTTTGCTTTGTCCCATCTGGTCCTCTGTTTGGTGAGGCAGTTGCCTGATTATGACCAGTTCACTCAGTGGGCAGTGGTGCCTGTCCCTTAATAGTCAAGTGAATGGGAGCTTTGTGGTTTCTTGACCAGTTTTGCAAGTCCCCTGTGACACGGCATGGGCACCATTTGCATTTTCAGGGTTCTTCATTGGGTCAGCAAGATGGAGGAACAGGAGTTATCACATGTGCAAAATCACAAGGTCACTTGATTTCATCAATAGAATAGCTTGGCCTCATGTTGAAGTTCTGTTTTCTACATAAACTGATTTTCCTTTAAATTCTCTCCACTTTTCTTTTCAGCCAAACTAATGGCAGAATGCGGATATCTATTTTCTTTTCTTGTTTCCATTTGATTGCAATCATTTCAATGGACTGTACCTAAGAACTGGTGCAGTCCAGTTCTTAATGGGTATAAGTCAGGAGGATTTAGACAGTAAATGGTTAAAAAGGTTACCTTGATTCATGAGGTGGCGGGTCAGCACAGTAGGCTTTTCATCATAAGATGTTTTGGGGTATTATATTTTTATTTTAATGTGTGCATATATTACTCAAGAAAAATTATTAAAATATCTTAGAATATAAATATAATGCATGATATATAAATAATATAAGTAAATGAACACACAGGTGCCCCATAAGGAAGTCTCAGACTGTGGGAAGGATAGAGAATTCCTCCTCTGTGCATGCTTGTGAAGACCTCATTGCTCTTCAGGCACACTGTCCCCAGCTTCTGGAGGAAGATGCCATGGAGAAGGTCCATTGCTGGTGTGAAGCAGCCCTTTGTGATGGGAACCCAGTCATTGCTTATCTGCTTATCTTCATGGCATGCACAACACAGGTCAGTGCCTCTGCTCGGATTTCTTTAAGAGATTAAGAGCATTCCAGTGTTGTGGTGGAGGAGGGAAAGCAGGTTTTAAACTCTTTTGGCATGTATTCACAACTTTTTTTTTCTTTTTTGAAATATGAGGGTGTTCTGGCAAAATACTTCTCTTTAGAAAATTGTTTTACTTGAAGAATAATGTGGATCCTTACCTGGGAGGAAGAAAAGAATAGTTATTTTAAAATCTGGATGTTGATTTCAGAGAAGTTCTGAAGTTCTTTTATTCCTTAAGAATATCCAAAATGAAGGATTGAATCTATTGTGAGAATCAAAATGAGTCGCTTTCATCAGCACTGATCATGAAATAAACAAAGCAAGGAGGTTGTAAGAAGAGAGTTGCATGCATATGTGCCTGATAACCTGATAATAAGAATCATTCACGGGTTACTCTGTCACTCTGCCAGAATCACAGCCTGCTGCAAAGGCCACTCCGAGCTTACAAAAAATACTTTAGGAGGACATCTGTCCAGCTACTCTCCGTTCCATCTCTGACTGGAGCTACCCTTGTTATTAACCCTTTTAGCTGAGGCTTACCATGTCCAAGTATCTTATGTGATCCTCCTGATTTTGCATTTAGGAACTTCCCCTTACCTCCCTCCTGTTGACACACTCATAGGTCACTGGGGCATACGTAGTCCCCGGCAGTGCTCTGCTGTTCCTGAGTATTCTCCACATACTGTCTGGAGAATCTCTCTCTGATTGTTATTCAGGTTGATGAGCCGACAGATGACTGTAAAGGGGACAGGCCTGCTTTCAGAGCAAGTCTTTTCTTTAGTATTCATGGTGTTAATTATGAGGATGGCCCCTAAGAGAAGTCTGGTGGGATCCTGACCACAGGAGTTGGGGCCATCTGACTGATTGTAGCCCAGCCTATTCCTGCCTCACCTCCCTCTCTAGTCCCTACCAGCAAGGGGGGAAGAATGCCTCCTGGAAGGTGGGCTGTCCTTCAATGTGCAGTCAGAGCTGTCCCTGGGCCTCTGCATTACACTGGGTGATGGATATGAATCCTGACTGCACCTGCTTGGCCCGGGGAGGGACTGAGGCTTGGCCACTGCTCCATTCATCTCTGGGGGAAGCTGCCACCTGAGTGGCCATCCTCGGAACCTGACTCTTGTCTAGCTGGCCTGTGTCCTTTTCCTTCGCTGGCTCTTTCTGACAGGTAAAGTCTTTTTTCTCATGACTTCCCTTTCCTTGAGGGGCTTCTTGGTGGGTCCTTTGCAGAGCCACTTTGTTGAGGTTTTCTCTGGAATTTGACAGTCTTCAACACCGTGCAGTGTGGTGTAAATTTGGGCAGGGTGCAGCAGTGTGCTTCTCTGAAGGATCACGGGGACCATGCTGCCCTAGTTTGTGATTGGGGGACATCTGTGTGCTCACTTATGCTAGAGTCACTGGTCCTGGGGCTCGCCACACCTTCCTATTGGCCTCTGCCCAAGAGTCTCAGTTTGCTGTCAGCAAATGTTTTTTAAGAATTCTCTGCCTTTTGTCTCCTTTTCGTTAACATGACAATAATCAACATGGTCATTTTATGGAAAAGCATATTTGGTGCTTGCAGGGCAATGAGCCTCACTCCTTCACCTCATCTTTCACTGAAAGGCAAAGGGGACGGGACACAGACAAATAGAAATTTAGTGCAAGTGGACTCCATCAACCCTCATTCTGAATAGTCGCTTTCTGGAACTTACTTTCCGTTAGCTTCTGGAAGTTCTTGAGATGCTTTCAGCTGTGTAGAAGTGAAAGTAGATGGATTATCAGTACTTCTTCTGATGCTCACCTCAGAGAGACCTGGGCACCCAACCCTCGTGTAGAGAAATATCCAACAAGAGGGCCACTGATCACTCACCATGACATCTGAGCTGGCTCTGCTACCAAGAGGTAGTTCTCCTAACCCCAGTCACTTATTTCTCTCATCTAAAAAGAACGGCATGTAGTTAGATGCTAAGAGCATTTGAGTGATTTTTATTAAACTCACCATCATAATTCCTAATTCTCATTTTTTTCCCTCACACCTTCTACAGGGCAGCTCCTCACAGACTTAGGCTGGTAAAAGTGTGTTTGAAGAGGCCTCACAGAAGTCCCTCTTTTTCTTCCTTCTTTGGTGATGCTGGGGACAGAGTACAGGGCCTTGCTCATCCTAGGGCAAAGCTCTGCCACTGAGCTACATCCCCAGGCCCTGAAGGGACCTTAAAGCACCCGTTTTAGAAATTCCCATCGATTCTGTCTGGGCTACAGTGTTAAGGTCTCCTCAGGTCCTTACCCTGGTTATCTCTTGAGAGGACCCAGGGAAGGTTGAGGTGTCTGGGACCACACACACTTTCATGCACTCATTCCCCTCCTCTCACAAAAAGTTGAAGACAATTAGATTTTTCTTTTATTTTCTACTGAGGGGTGGGGGATGGGTTGAGAGAGTATATTAAGTGGGAAATTGCCATTCTTTTTATAGGAAAGAAAAAAATTATAAACTATCTCTTTAGTGTTCTAGAATAAAAATTCAGAGTGTTTTCCTTCAAAAGTCCATCAAAGCACAGCTTTAGTACTACATACAGTTTTGTGGAGTAGCCTGGTGGCCACTCTGTGCCCTTCTCAATCCTCAGTCCAGTGTGTTGGGACAGCCACTGCATTTCCAGTGTTCCCAGAAAGAAGACTTGTGGGTGTGGAAAGAAGGTGGCATGTGCCTGTGGTAAATACAAGGGTGGAGAAGGCAGCGGCTGGTATGGCAGGACTTTTCCCCTGGGCACCTGCTGGGTACCAAGGACTGTTGTCACCATTGCCCAACCAGACAGCTTCCCAAGCCTCTCCTTTTCTTGAACAGATGATGAAAAGGAAGGGCCACTGACTCCAATTTTGAATCCAATTAAGCCAGCTTACATTGTGTGCACACTAGCTGTACAGTGGCTGTCTCTCTGTAACCAGTGCCAGAGATCAGCAGCCTGGTCCCAGAGCAAAGAGGTGTTTTATATCTTAAATAGTTACAAAAGTAGGGTTTTGGTAAGCATCACACAGAAGCAGATAGCAAATTAATGGACTTATAGTTGAACATTTCTAGGTAGGATGGAAACTCAGACTTTAACCTTGATATTTAGGAGGCGTCACTGAGATTTTAGGGAGAGTGATTACCCAGTCAAAGCCATCTACTCAAAAAGCCAGGTGCTGAGAGATTCAAGGAATGAGCAAGAATTCCTAACAAGCTGAACAAAAGTGAACTTTTTATGAGATCGGGACGATGTGGCTCCCAAACTTAAGATAGAGTTAGATTGGGTACATCATTCCTTTTTGTCTTCTTTGTCCCTTTCAAACCTTTGAAAAGGTGGCCAGCATGGCCCTTTTATCATAACCACTAATATTGTCAATGATCCATAATAAAATTAAATTGTTGCTCGATAAACTTGAGCACATAGTTAATGATGCATGGGACAATAACTAATAGAGGACACAAATTATAGGACCCAGTAGAGAATTTAACAATGGAAAACAACTTCCCAGGCCTGGCCAGAGTTATCCATTTGAATTTTGTTAATCTCCTGTATTATTTTTGTCTGTCTGTTGCTGGATAACATTAGAATTATCTGTAATATTGAAAAAGCACATGTTCTGGAATTGTTGACAACCCAAAAGATGTTTTAGTAGAAGGAAATCAATAGTCATTATATTCTATAATAGCAAAGTTTTAAGTTCCTTCATGTCTGATTTATCTCTGCCCAAACTTTTGTAGTAAGATTAGCTGTTTTACTGAAACCACAGGCTAGTTTTGTGATTTCTTTTTGTAGTCCTGTCACTAAACCTAGGACTGGAAAAAGAAGGACTGGTGTAATTGTGACACCTAGTGGGTCCAGGAAAATTAAATTATCATCAGTCTGGAGACAAACTTCAGATAGTCCTGGAAGGGAGCAGAGATGGAAGGAAAGGAAAGATCCATCCAACAGAACAGCTCCCAGAAAAATTTGCAGGCAAAGCCTGATAAGTTGTCTTAGTATAGAAAAAAAAAAAAACATCTGGTTGGCAGTCATTTGCCACGAGGTGGGGACATATTTTGTTCAATGACACAATTCAGGGCAAGTTGGGAAGGGATGCAATCTATGCATAAACAATGTCTTTGGATAACCAGTGAGGCCATTAAAGCTGACTCTGCATGGTATACAGGCAAGTCTTGTTGAATAGTTTTATCACCAGTGACTTTAACATAGTCACTATATTTTACAGATAGTCTCATAAGATTATTAGTTAGCAATTGATGAACTGAGTCTCCCTCCTCTCTGCAGAAGGAACACTTGTCCGTCGTATCAACAGCCAATTGTAACCAAAAGTTCTGAGAATTTATAGAATTTAAGGGGCCCATGGAAACATTGACATTTATGATGGCTCTTGAATATACCATATTATTTGGAGCTCTGTTTCTTAGCTTAGTACAGGAGTACTGTCCTGAGCCTTGAGGGTGAGCTAACTCCTTGTAGATTCCAAAATTTATGTTAAATCTTTGAGATTGGTCTGTAAGATTTTTCCATGGTCCCTTGTTCAATACCTGGCTGAAAGTTTCTTGGTTATCTTTATGCCATTTGATAGGGCCTACTCCTGGCTCCTGACATGAGAAGGTGCAGTTTGGTATTAGTGAAAATCTACTGATGGCTGGTTCTACCTGGGCTACAGAATGGGTGCAGGGCTTGCTAAGGCTAGCATAGCTAGGGCTCAAGGATACATATACTTCCAAATAAGTAAAAATGGTTATATTGTGCTTATAGTAACAAGAAAAACAATAGGAATTTAGTAACAAAGTGTTAAACCTTAGAAATTTTAATTTTAAAGGGTCCTTACTCAGTCACTTTCCACCTCTGGCCTGGATTCTCCTCCAGTGAGTTCTTTCCCTCAGGTGCTGCAGGTGCCTTCTAAAGTTGAGAGTGATGGATCCAGGCAGGAACACCAGCAACCTTGACAGCAGTAGGAGTGTGGAGAATCGTGATATAGGGGCCTTCCACAGTGTTCCAGCTGTCAGTTCTGAAATGTTGTATCAGCATAGTGTCACTGGGTTGGAATGGATGATCAGGTGGTCTGTGTCCAACAGGCTGAGCAGCCTGGACCTGAGGAAAAATCTTATCCATGGCTAGCTGTAACCCTTAAAGTGTCTCAGAGATTGGAATGTATCTCAGAGATTACAATGCCTCCCAGAATATTGTGGTGCCCTCTGGGGACCATAGGAAGTGGCTGCCCATACATTACCTCATAAGGGGTAAACTTTTCCCAGTAAGGAGTGCAACAGGCCTTCAGTAGGCTAAGAGGCAGGAGATCAACCCAGTTACCACCCATCTCAAGGATTGATTTAGTTAGGGTCTCCTCTAGTGCCCTATTTATACTTTCTATCCTCCTGGGCTTTGAGGATGGTACATACAACGTAATTTCCAGTTTATACGAAGAGGCTTTGAAATCAATTGAGATATTTTGGCCATGAAGGCCAGGCCATTGTCAGACCTGAAGATTAGAGGAAGGCCAAATCTAGGCACAGTTTCAGATATTAGTTTCTGTTTGAGTTGGGAAGGCGTCTACGAATCCTGAGACAGTTTCAAAAAAAACTGAGAAGTATTTATATCCATGTAATCCTGGTTTAATTTCAGTAAAGTCCAATTCCCAAAATTCAGCGGGTACAGTACGTTGACTTCTATTTCCTTGTGGGAGTTGGTGTTCTTGGTGTTTAGCTGGGCACAAGTCACACAACAATCTGAGAAGTTTTGGAGTATCTCTTGATGTCCTGGGACCCAGACATGGGGTGAAATTAATTCCAAAGTTTTCATGGGGGATAAATGCATTACTCAATGAAGATCAGTTAGCCATTTCCTTCTTACTAATTTTAGTATGCAAATTCTCCCATCTGGGAGAGTCCACCAACCATGACAGTTTTGTTGAGCTCCCATGGAGAAGCATAAGTTCATCTTTTCTGGAGCATATGAAGGAATTTCCTCCTCAATCCTAACTGGGAGTTTCGGATGCTTTGAGAGTTCTACAATACTTTGATGTCTGGGTTCCCAAGGGGCTATTTCCAGGGATGTTTGATCAGCCAAGTTGTTATCTTGGGTCTAAGGACTATTGTCTTTTTTGTGTCCAGGCCAGTGGATGATAGTCAACTTATCTTGCAACAAGATAGCCTCCAGTAATTGAAGGATTTTTTCTTTATTTTTGATAGTGTTAACATTTGAAGATAAAAGTCCCTTTGTTTGTATACTGTCTAGGCGTGTGTGCTGTACAAAGGCTGCATACTGGCTCTTTGTGTAAGTGTTCACCTGTGTGCATACTGTTTATGCACGGGTGCTGTATTAAGGCTGCATAGTGGCTCTTTGTGTAAGTATTCACCTGTTTGTATACTGTCTATGCACGTGTGTACTGTGTTAAGGCAGCATAGCAGCTCTCTGTGTAAGTGTTCACCTGTTTGTATACTGTCTATACACGTGTGCTGTATTAAGGCAGCATAGAAACTCTCTGTGTAAGTGTTCACCTGTTTGTATACTGTCTATGTACGTGTGCTGTATAAAGGCAGCTTAGTGGATCTCTCTGTAAGTGTTCACCTGTTTGTACACTGTCTATGCATGTGTGCTGTGTTAAGGCAGAATAGCGGCTCTCTGTGTAAGTGTTCACCTGAAGGTATACTGTCTATGCACGTGTGCTGTATTGAGGCAGCATAGCAGCTCTCTGTGTAAGTGTACACCGGTTTGTATACTGTCTATGCGTTTGTGCTGTGTTAAAGCAGCATAGCGGCTCTCTGTGTAAGTGTTCACCAATATGTATACTGTCTATGCACGTGTGCTGTATTAAGGCCGCATAGCGGCTTTCTGTGTAAGTGTTCACCTGTTTGTATACTGTCTATGCACGTGTGCTGTATTAAGGCAGCATAGCAGCTCACTGTGTAAGCGTTCACCTGTTTGTATACTGTCTATGCGTGTGTGCTGTATTAAGGAAGCATAGCAGCTCTCTGTGTAAATGTTCACCTGTTTGTATACTGTCTATGCGTGTGTGCTGTATTAAGACAGCAAAGCAGCTCTCTGTGTAAGTGTTCACCTGTATGTATACTGTGTATGCATATGTGCTATATTAAGGCAGCATAGCGGCTCTCTGTGTAAGTGTTCACCTGTTTGTATACCGTCTATGCATATGTGCTGTATTAAGGCAGCATAGCAGCTCTCTGTGTAAGTGTTCACCTGTTTCTATACTGTCTATGCACGTGTGCTGTATTAAGGCAACATAGCGGCTCTCTGCGTAAGTGTTCACCTGTTTCTATACTGTCTATGCACGTGTGCTGTATAAAGGAAGCATAGCGGCTCTCGGTGTAAGTGTTCACCTGTATGTATACTGTCTATACACGTGTGCTGTGTTAAGGCAGCATAGTAGCTCTCTGTGTAAGTGTTCACCTGTTGGTATATTGTCTACGCAAGTGTGCTGTATTAAGGAAGCATAGCGGCTCTCTGTGTAAGTGTTCGCCTGTTTGTATACTGTCTATGCACGTGTGCTGATTTAAGGCAGCATTGCGGCTCTCTGCGTAAGTGTTCACCTGTTTGTATACTGTCTATGCACGTGTGCTGTATTAAGGCAGCATAGCAGCTCTCTGTGTAAGTGTTCACCTGTTTGTAAACTGTCTATGGACGTATGCTATATTAAGGCAGCATAGTATCTCTCTGCGTAAGTGTTCATCTGTTTGTATACTGTCTATGCACGTGTGCTTTATTAAGGCAGCATAGCAACTCTCTGTGTAAGTGTTCATCTGTTTGTATACTGTCTATGCACGTGTGCTGTATTAAGGCAACATAGCGCCTCTCTGTGTTAATGTTCACCTGTTCCAATACTGTCTATGCATGTGTGCGGTATTAAGGCAGTGTAGCGGCTCTCTGTGTAAGAGTTCCCCTTTTTGTATACTGTCTATGCACGTGTGCTGTATTAAGGCAGCATAGCAGCTCTCTGTGTAAGTGTTCAACTCTTTGTATACTGTCTATGCACGTGTGCTGTATTAAGGCAGATTAGCCGCTCTCTTTGTAAGAGTTTCTCTGTTTGTATACTGTGTATGCATCTGTGCTGTATTATGGCAGCATTGCAGCTCTCTGTGTAAGTGTTCATCTGTTTGTATACTGTCTATGCACGTGTGCGGTGTTAAGGCAGCAGAGCAGTTCTCTGTGTAAGTGTTCACCTGTTTGTATACTGTCTACTCACGTGTGCTGATTTAAGGCAGCATAGCGGCTCTCTGTGTAAGTGTTCACCTGTTTGTATACTGTGTATACACGTGTGCGGTATTAAGGAAGCATAGCGGCTCTCTGTGTAAGTGTTCACCTTTTGTATACTGTCTATTCACGTGTGCGGGATTAAGGAAGCATAGCGGCTCTCTGTGTAAGGGTTCACCTGTTTGTATACTGTCTATGCACGTGTGCTGATTTAAGGCAGCATTGCGGCTCTCTGTGTAAGTGTTAATCTGTTTGTATACTGTCTATGCATGTGGGCTGTATTAAGGCAGCATAGCAGCTCTCTGTGTAAGTGTTCACCTGTTTGTATACTGTCTATGCATGTGTGCTGTATTAAGGCAGCATAGCGGCTCTCTGTGTAAGTGTTCACCTGTTTGTATACTGTCTATGCACGTTTGCTGTATTAAGGCAGCACAGCAGCCCTCTATGAAAGTGTTCACCTGTTTGTATACTGTCTATGCAGGTGTGCTGTATTAAGACAGCATAGGATCTCTCTCTGTAAGTGTTCACCTGTTTGTATACTCTCTATGCACGTCTGCTGTATTAAGGCAGCATAGCGGCTGTCTGTGTAAGTTTTCTCCTGTTTGTATACTGTCTATGCACTAGCGCTGTATTAAGGATGCATAGCAGCTCTTTGTGTAAGTGTTCACCTTTTTGTATACTGTCTATGCATGTGCGCTGTATTAAGTCAGCATAGCGGCGCTCTTTGTATTTGTTCACCTGTTCGTATACTGTCTATGCATGTGTGTGGTATTAAGGCAGCATAGCGGCTCTCTGTGTAAGTGTTCACCTGTTTGTATATTGTCTATGTGTGTGTGCTGTATTAAGGGAGCATAACAGCTTTCTGTGTAACGGTTCATATGTTTGTATACTGTCTATGCACGTGTGCTTTGTTAAGTCAGCATAGCAGCTCTCTGTGTAAGTGTTCTCCTGTTTGTATACTGTCTATGCACGTGTGCTGTATTAAGGCAGCCTAGCGGTTCTATGTGTAAGTGTTCACCTGTATGTATACTTTCTATGCAGGTGTGCTGATTTAAGGCAGCATAGCGGCTATCTAGTAAGACTTTTCCTGTTTGTATAATGTCTATGTGTCTGTGCTGTATTATGGCAGCATTGCAGCTCTTTGTGTAAGTGTTCACCTGTTTGTATACTGTCTATGCGTGTGTGCTGTATTAAGGCAGCAGAGCGGCTCTCTGTGTAAGTGTTCACCTGTATTTATACTGCCTATGCACGAGTGCTGTATTAAGGCAGCATAGCAGCTCTCTGTGTTCGTGTTCACCTGTTTGTATACTGTCTATGCACGTGTGCGGTATTAAGGCAGCATAACAGCTCTCTGTGTAAGTGTTCACCTGTTTGTATACTGTCTATGTACATGTGCAGTATAAAGGTAGCATAGCGACTCTCTGTTTAAGTGTTCACCTGTTTGTATACTGTCTATGCACGTGTGGTGTATTAAGACAGCATAGCGGCTCTCTGTGTAAGTGTTCACCTGATGTATACTGTGTATGCACGTGTGCTGCATTGAGGCAGCATAGCAGCTCTCTGTTTAAGTGTTCACCTGTTTGTATAATGTCCTTGCGTTTGTGCTGTATTAGGGCTACATAGTGGCTTTCTGCGAAAGTGTTCACATGTTTGTATACTGTCTATGCAAGTGTGCTGTATTAATGCAGCATAGCAGCTCTCTGTGTAAGTGTTCACCTGTTTGTATACTGTCTATGCACGTTTGCTGTATTGAGGCAGCATTGCAGCTCTCTGTGTAATTGCTCACCAGTTTGTATACTGTCCATGCACGTGTGGTTTGTTAAGGTAGCATAGAAGCTCTCGGTGTAAGTGTGTACCTGTTTGTATACTGTCTATGCACGTGTGCTTTGTTAAGGCAGCATAGCTATTCTCTGTGTAAGTGTTCACCAGTTTGTATACTGTCTGTGCACGTGTGCTGTGTTAAGGCAGCATAGCAGGTCTCTGTGTAAATGTTCACCTGTTTGTATACTGCCTATGCACGTGTGCTGTGTTACGGCAACATAGCAGCTCTCTGTGTAAGTGTTCACCTGTTTGTATACTGTTTATGCACGTGTGCTGTGTTAAGGCATCATAGCGGCTCTCTGTGTAAATTTCCACCTGTTTTATACTGTCTATGCACGAGTGCTGTACTAAAGCAGCATAAGGGCTCTCTGTGTAAGTGTTCACCTGTTCCTATACTGTCTATGCATGTGTGCGGTATTAAAGCAGCATAGCGGCTCCCTATATAACTGTTCCCCTGTTTGTATACTGTCTATGTACGTGTGCTGAATTAAGGCAGCATAGCAGCTCTATTTGTAAGTGTTTACCTGTTTGTATAATGTCTATGCACGTGTGCTGTATTAAGGCAGCCTAGCGGCTCTCTGTATAAGTGTTCACCTGTATGAATACTGTCTATGCACGTGTGCTGTATTAAGGCTGCATAGTGGCTCTATGTGTAAGTGTTCACCTGTTTGTATACTGTCTATGCACGTGTGCTCTGTTAAGGCAGCATAACATGTCTCTGTGTAAGTATTCGCCTGTTTGTAAACTGTCTATGGACGTGTGCTGTATTAAGGCAGCATAGCATCTCTCTGTGTAAGTGTTCATCTGTTTGTATACTGTCTATGCACGTGTGCTCTGTTAAGGCAGCATAGCATCTCTCTGTGTAAGTGTTCGCCTGCATGTAAACTGTCCATGAACGTGTGCTGTAATAAGGCATCATAGAGGCTCTATGTGTAAGTGTTCACCTGTTTGTATATTGTCTATGCAGGAGTGCTGTATTAACGCAGCACAGCAACTCTCTGTGTAAGTGTTCACCTGTTTGTATACTGTCTATGTGTGTGTGCTGTATTAAGGCAGCATAGCGGCTCTCCGTGTAAGTGTTCACCTGTTCATATACTGTCTATGCATGTGTGCAGTATTAAGGCAGCATAGCGGCTCTCTGTGTAAGTGTTTCACTGTTTGTAAAATGTCTAGGTGTGTGTGCTGTATTAAGGCAGGATAGCAACTCTCTGTGTAAGAGTTCCCCTTTTTTGTATACTGTCTATGCACGTATGCTGTATTAAGGCAGCGTAGCAGTTCTCTGTGTAAGTGTTCACCTGTTTGTATACTGTCTATTCACGTGTGCTGTATTAAGGCAGCCTAGCAGCTCTGTGTGTAAGTGTTCACCTGTATATATACTGTCTATGCACGTGTACTGTATTAAGGCAGATTAGCCGCACTCTTTGTAAGAGTTTCCCTGTTTGTATACTGTCTATGCGTCTGTGCTGTATTATGGCAGCATAGCGGCTCTCTGTGTAAGTGTTCTCCAGTTTGTATACTGTCTATGATTTTGTGCTGTATTAAGGCAGCATAGCAGCTCTCTGTGTGTATTCACCTGTTTGTATACTGTCTATACATGTGTGCGGTATTAAGGAAGCATAGCGGCTCTCTGTGTAAGTGTTGACCTGTTTGTATAATGTCCATGCATGTGTGCTGTATTAAGGCAGCATAGCTGCTCTCTGTGTAAGTGTTCACCTGTTTGTATACTGTCTATGCACGTGTGCTGATTTAAGGCAGCATAGCGGCTCTTTTGCTAAGTGTTGACCTGTTTGTATAATGTCTATGCATGTGTGCTGTATTAAGGCAGCATAGCTGCTCTCTGTGTAAGTTTTCACCTGTTTGTATACTGTATGCACGAGTGCTGTATTAAGGCAGCATAGCGGCTCTCTGTGTAAGTGTTCACCTGTTTGTATACTGTATATGCACGTGTGCGGTATTAAGGCAGCATAGTGACTCTTTGTGTAAGTGTTCACCTCTTTGTATACTGTCTATGCGTATTTGCTGTATTAAGGCAGCATAGTGACTCTCTGTGTAAGTGTTCAAGTGTTTGTATACTGTCTATGCGTGTGTGCTGTATTAAGGAAGCATAGCAGCTCTCTGTGTAAGTGTTCAAGTGTTTGTATACTGTCTGTGCATGTGTGCAGTATTAAGGCAGCATAGCGGCTCTCTGTGTAAGAGTTCACCTGTTTGTATATTGTCTATGCGTGTGTGCCGTATTAAGGGAGCATAGTAGTTCTCTGTGTAACGGTTCATCTATTTGTATACTTTCTATGCACGTGTTCTGTGTTAAGTCAGCATAGCAGCTCTCTGTGTAAGTGTTCTCCTGTTTGTATACTGTCTCTGCACGTGTGCTGTATTAAGGCAGCCTAGCAGTTCTATGTGTAAGTGTTCACCTGTATGTATACTTTCTATGCACTTGTGCTGATTTAAGACAGCATAGCGACTCTCTGTGTAAGACTTTTCCTGTTTGTATAATGTCTATGCGTCTGTGCTATATTATGGCAGCATTGCAGCTCTTTGTGTAAGTGTTCACCTGTTTGTATACTGTCTATGCGTTTGTGCTGTATTAAGGTAGCATTGAAGCTTTCTTTGTAAGGTTTCACCTCTTTGTATTCTGTCTATGCATTTGTGCTGTATTTAGGAAGCAGAGCGGCTCTCTATGTAAGTGTTAACCTGTATTTATACTGCCTATGCCCGAGTGCTGTATTAAAGCAGCATAGCAGCTCTCTGTGTAAGTTTTCACATGTTTGTATACTGTCTATGCGTGAGTGCTGTATTAAGGCAGCATAGCAGCTCTCTGTGTACGTGTTCACCTGTTTGTATACTGTTAATGCACATGTGCGTTATTAAGGCAGCATAACAGCTCTCTGTGTAAGTGTTCACCTGTTTGTATACTGTCTATGTACGTGTGCAGTATAAAGGCAGCATAGCGACTCTCTGTTTAAGTGTTCACCTGTTTGTATACTGTCTATGCACGTGTGGTGTATTAAGACAGCATAGCGGCTCTCTGTGTAAGTGTTCACCTGACGTATACTGTGTATGCACGTGTGCTGTATTGAGGCAGCATAGCAGCTCTCTGTTTAAGTGTTCACCTGTTTGTATACTGTCTATACACGTGTGCTGTATTAAGGCAGCATAGCAGCTCTCTGTGTAAGTGTTCGCCTGTTTGTAAACTGTTTATGGACGTGAGCTGTATTAAGTCAGGATAGCATCTCTCTGTGTAAGTGTTCAACTGTTTGTATAATGTCTATGCACGTGTGCTTTATTAAGGCAGCATAGCAGCTCTTTGTGTTTGTGTTCACTTGTTTGTATACTCTTTATGCGTATGTGCTGTATTAAGGCAATATCGCGTCTCTCTGTGTAAGTGTACAACTGTTTGTATACTGTCTATGCACGAGTGCTCTATTAGGCAGCATAGCAACTCTCTGTGTAAGTGTTTACCTGTTTGTATACTGTCTATGAGTCTGTGCTGTATTAAGGCAGCATAGCTCCTCTCTGTGTTAATGTTCACCTGTTCGTATACTGTCTATGCATGTGTGCGGTATTAAGGCAGCGTAGCGGTTCTCTGTGTAAGAGTTCCTCTTTTTGTATACTGTCTATGCACGTGTACTGTATTAAGGCAGCATAGCAGCTCTCTGTGTAAGTGTTCAACTCTTTGTATACTGTCTATGCACGTGTGCTGTATTAAGGCAGATTAGCCGCTCTCTTTGAAAGAGTTTCTGTGTTTGTATACTGTCTATGCATCTGTGCTGTATTATGGCAGCTTTGCAGCTCTCTGTGTAAGTGTTCATCTGTTTGCATACTGTCTATGCACGTGTGCGGTGTTAAGGCCGCATAGCAGTTCTCTGTGTAAGTGTTCACCTGTTTGTATAGTGTCTACTCACGTGTGCTGATTTAAGTCAGCATAGTGGCTCTCTGTGTAAGTGTTCACCTGTTTGTATACTGTCTATACCCGTGTGCGGTATTAAGGAAATAGCGGCTCTCTGTGTAAGTGTTCACCTTTTGTATACTGTCTATTTACGTGTGCGGAATTAAGGAAGCATAGCGGCTCTCTGTGTAATTTTTCACCTGTTTGTATACAGTCTATGCACGTGTGCGGTATTAAGGAAGCATAGCGGCTCTCTGTGAAAGTGTTCACCTGGTTGTATACTGTCTATGCACGTGTGCTGATTTGAGGCAGCATTGCGGCTCTCTGTGTAAGTGTTCACCTGTTTGTATACTGCATATGAACGTGTGCTGTATTAATGCAGAATAGCAGCTCTCTGAGTAAGTGTTCGCCTGTTTGAATACTGTCTATAATCGTGTGCTGTATTAAGGCAGCATAGCATCTCTATGTAAGTGTTCATCTGTTTGTATACTGTCTATGCACGTGTGCTGTATTAAGACAGCATAGGAGCTCTCTGTGTAAGTGTTCACCTGTTTGTATACTGTCTATGCACGTCTGCTGTATTAAGGCTGCATAGTGGCTGTCTGTGTAAGTTTTCTCCTGTTTGTATACTGTCTATGCACGAGTGCTGTATTAAGGCAGCATAGCAGCTCTTTGTGTAAGTGTTCATCTTTTTGTATACTGTCTATACGTGTGCGCTGTATTAAGTCAGCATAGCGTCGCTCTGTGTATTTGTTCACATGTTCGTATACTGTCTATGCATGTGTGCGGTATTAAGGCAGCATAGCGGCTCTCTGTGTAAGTGTTCACCTGGTTTTATATTGTCTGTGTGTGTGTGCTGTATTAAGGGAGCTTAGCAGCTCTCTGTGGAACGGTTCATCTCTTTGTATACTGTCTATGCACGTGTGCTGTGTTAAGTCAGCATAGCAGCTCTCTGTGTAAGTGTTCTCCTGTTTGTATACTGTCTATGCATGTGTGCTGTATTAAGGCAGCCTAGCAGTTCTATGTGTAAGTGTTCACCTGTATGTATACTTTCTATGCAGGTGTGCTGATTTAAAGCAGCATAGCGGCTCTCTGTGTAAGATTTTTCCTGTTTCTATAAT
>JAQQSJ010000020.1:5118355-5137067 GCA_028644305.1 Xerus rutilus
GTTTGTATACTGTCTATGCATGTGTGCTGTATTAAGGCAGCCTAGCAGTTCTATGTGTAAGTGTTCACCTGTATGTATACTTTCTATGCAGGTGTGCTGATTTAAAGCAGCATAGCGGCTCTCTGTGTAAGATTTTTCCTGTTTCTATAATGTCTATGCGTCTGTGCTGTATTATGGCAGCATTGCAGCTCTTTGTGTAAGTGTTCACCTGTTTGTATACTGTCTATGCTCTTGTGCTGTATTAAGGTAGCATTGAAGCTTTCTTTGTAAGGGTTCACCTCTTTGTATACTGTCTATGCGTGTGTGCTTTAATAAGGCAGCAGAGCGGCTCTCTGTGTAAGTGTTCACCTGTATTTATACTGCCTATGCAAAAGTGCTGTATTAAGGCAGCATATCATCTCTCTGTGTAAGTGTTCACTTGTTTGTATACTGTCTATGCGTGAGTGCTGTATTAAGGCAGCATAGCAGCTCTCTGTGTACGTTTTCACCTGTTTGTATACTGTCTATGCACGTGTGCGGTATTAAGGCAGTATAACAGCTCTCTGTGTAAGTGTTCACCTGTTTGTATACTCTCTATGTACGTGTGCAGAGTAAAGGCAGCATAGCAACTCTCTGTTTAAGTGTTCACCTGTTTTAGTACTGTCTATGCACGTGTGGTGTATTAAGACAGCATAGCGGCTCTCTGTCTAAGTGTTCACCTGATGTATACTGTGTATGCACGTGTACTGTATTGAGGCAGCATAGCAGCTCTCTGTTTAAGTGTTCAGCTGTTTGTATAATGTTTTTGTGTTTGTGCTTTATTAAGGCTGCATAGTGGCTTTCAGCGAAAGTGTTCACGTTTGTATACTGTCTATGCAAGTGTGCTGTATTAATGCAGCATAGCAGCTCTGTGTAAATTTTTACCTGTTTGTATACTGTCTATGTACGTGTGCTGCTTTAAGGCAGCATTTCAGCTCTTTGTGTAATTGTTCACCAGTTTGTATACTGTCCATGCACGTGTGGTTTGTTAATGCAGCATAGAAGTTCTCGGTGTAAGTGTGCACCTGTTTGTATACTGTCTATGCATGTGTGCTTTGTTAAGGCAGCATAGCTATTCTCTGTGTAACTGTTCACCAGTTTGTACACTGTCTATGCATGTGTGCTGTGTTAAGGCAGCATAGCAGGTCTCTGCGCAAGTGTTCACCTGTTTGTATACTGCCTATACACGTGTGCTGTGTTAATGCAACATAGCAGCTCTCTGTGTAAGTGTTCACCTGTTTGTATACTCTCTAGGCACCTGTACTGTATTAAGGCAGCATAGCAGCTCTCTGTGTAAGTGTTCACCTGTTTGTATACAGTTTATGCACGTGTGCTGTATTAAGGCAGCATAGCGGCTCTCTGTGTAAATTTCCACCTGTTTTATACTGTCTATACATGAATGCTGTATTAAGGCAGCATAGCGGCTCTCTGAGTAAGTGTTCACCTGTTCCTATACTGTCTATGCATGTGTGCGGTATTAAAGCAGCAAAGTGGCTCTCTGTATAACTGTTCCCCTGTTTGTATACTGTCTATGCACGTGTGCTGAATTAAGGCAGCATAGCAGCTCTATTTGTAAGTGTTCATTTGTTTGTATAATGTCTATGCACGTGTGTTGTATTAAGGCAGCCTAGCGGCTCTCTGTATAAGTGTTCATCTTTATGAATACTGTCTATGCATGTGTGCTGTATTAAGGCTGCATAGTGTCTCTCTGTGTAAGGGTTCTCCTGTTTGTATACTGTCTATGCACGTGTGCTCTGTTAATGCAGCATAGCATGTCTCTGTGTAAGTGTTCGCCTATTTGTATACTGTCTATGGACGTGTGCTGTATTAAGGCAGCATAGCATCTCTCTGTGTAAGTGTTCATCTGTTTGTATACTGTCTATACACGTGTGCGGTATTAAGGAAGAATAGCGGCTCTCTGTGTAATTGTTCACCTGTTGTATACAGTCTATGCACGTGTGCAGTTCAAAGGAATCATAGCGGCTCTCTGTGTAAGTGTTAACCTTTTTGTATACTGTCTATGCAAGTGTGCTGTATTAAGGCAGTATAGAGGAAGTCTGTGTTAGTGTTCACCTGTTTGTATATTGTCTATGCACGAGTGCTGTATTAGGCGACACAGTATCTCTCTGTATAAGTGTTCATCTGTTTGTATACTGTCTATGCATGTGTTCTGTATTAAGGCAGCATAGCAGCTCTCTTTGTAAGTTTCATCTGTTTGTATACAGTCTTTGCACGAGTGCTGTATTAAGGCAGCATCGCAGCTCTATGTTTAAGTGTTCAACTTTTTGTATACTTTCTATGCCTGTGTGCGGTATTAAGGCAGCATAGCGGCTCTCTGTGTAAATATCTACCTGCTTGTATATTGTCTAAGCGAGTGTGCTGTATTAAGGCAGCATAGCAGCTCTCTGTGTAACTGTTCATCTGTTTGTGTACTGTCTATGCACGTGTGCTGTGTTAAGTCAGCAGAGCTGCTCTCTGTGTAAGTGTTCACGTATTTGTATACTGTCTATGCCTATGTGCTGTATTAAGGGAGCCTAGCCGCTCTCTGTGTAAGTGTTCACCTGTATGTATACTTTCTATGCATGTGTGCTGTTTTAAGGCAGATTAGCTGTTCTCTGTGTAAGAATTTCCCTGTTTTTATACTGTCTAAGTGTCTGTGCTGTATTATGGCAGCATTGCAGCTCTCTGTTTATGTGTTCACCTGTTTGTATACTGTCTATGCGTTTGTGCTGTATTAAGACAGCATAGCAGCTTTCTAATTAAGTGTTCAACTGTTTGTATACTGTCTATGCACTTGTGTTGTATTAAGGCAGCATAGCATCTGTCTGCGTTAGTGTTCATCTGTTTGTATACTGTCTATGCACGTGTGCTGTATTTAGTCAGCATAATATCTGTCTGTGTAAGTTTTCATCTGTTTGTATACTGTCTATGGACGTGTGCTGTGTTAAGACAGCATAGCAGCTTTCTG
Organism: Xerus rutilus; assembly: GCA_028644305.1. Lineage (NCBI taxonomy): Eukaryota > Metazoa > Chordata > Mammalia > Rodentia > Sciuridae > Xerus > Xerus rutilus. The sequence goes on from JAQQSJ010000020.1 coordinate 5,121,342, forward strand.
TGTAAGTGTTAGCCTGTTTGCATACTGTCTATGTACGTGTGCTGTATTAAGGCAGCATAGCAGCTCTCTGTGTAAGTGTTCACCTGTTTGTATACTGTCTATGCACTTGTGTTGTATTAAGGCAGCATAGCATCTGTCTGCGTTAGTGTTCATCTGTTTGTATACTGTCTATGCACGTGTGCTGTATTTAGTCAGCATAATATCTGTCTGTGTAAGTTTTCATCTGTTTGTATACTGTCTATGCACGTGTGCTGTATAAAGGCAGCATAGCAGCTCTCTGGGTAAGTGTTCACCTTTATGTATACTGTCTATGTACGTCTACTGTATTAAGGCAGCATAGCGGCTGTCTGTGTAAGTGTTCACCTGTTTGTATACTGTCTATGCACGAGTTCTGTATTAAGGGAGCATAGCAGTTCTCTGTGTAAGTATTCACCTTTTCGTATACTGTCTATGCGTGTGTGCTGTATCTTTAAGACAGCATAGTGGCGCTCTCTGTAAGTGTTCACCTGTTCGTATACTGTGTATGCATGTGTGCGGTATTAAGGCAGCATACAGTCTCTGTTTAAGTGTTCACCTGTTTGTATATTGTCTATGCGTGTGTGCTGTATTAAGGCAGCATAGCAGCTCTCTGTGTAACTGTTTATCTGTTTGTATACTGTCTATGCTCGTGTGCTGTGTTAAGGCAGCATAGCATCTCTCTGTGTAAGTGTTCACCTATTTGTATACTGTCAATGACGTGTGCTGTATTAAAGTAGCCTAGCGGCTCTCTGTGTAAGTGTTCAACTGTTTCTCAAAGGTGTATGCATTTGAGTTCTATGAAGGCAGCATAGAGGCTCTCTGTGTAAATGTTTACCTCTTCGTATACTGTCTATGCATTGTGCGGTATTAAGGCATTATAGCGGTTCTCTGTGTAAGTATTCACCTGTTTGCAAATTGTCTACGCGTGTGTGCCGTATTAAGGCAGCATAGCAGATCTCTGTGTAAGTGTTCATTAGTTTGTATACTGTCTATGCACGTGTGCTGTGTTAAGTCAGCATAGCAGTTCTCTGTGTAAGTTTTCACCTATTTGTATACTGTTTATGCACGTGTGCTCTATTAAGGCAGCCTAGTGGCTCTCTATGTAAGTGTTCACCTTTATGTATACTGTCTATGCACGTGTGCTGTACTTAGGCATATTAGCCGCACTCCGTGTAAGAGTTTTCATTTTTGTGTACTGTCTATGCGTGTGTGCTGTATTAAAGCAGCATAGCAGCTCTCTGTTTAAGTATTCACCTGTTTGTATAATGTCTAGGCACGTGTGCTTTATTAATGCAGCCTAGTTGCTCTTTGTGTAAATGTTAACCTGTATGTATACTGTATATGCACGTGTGTTGTATTAAGGCTGCATAGTGGCTCTTTGTGTAATAGTTCACCTGTTTGTACACTGTCTATGCGTGAGTGCTGTATTAAGGCAGAATAGCGGCTCTCTGTGTAAGTGTTCACCTGTTTGTATACTGTTTCTGCTTGTGTCCTGTATTAAGGCAGCATAGCAGCTCTCTGTGTAAGTGTTCACCTGTTTGTATACTGTCTATGCGTGTGTGCTTTATTAAAGCAGCTAAGTGACTCTCTGTGTAAGTGTTCACCTGTATGTATACTGTTTATGCTCATGTGCTGTATTAAGGCAGCATAGCGGCTCTTTGTGTAAGTGTTCACCTGTTAGTTTACTGTCTATTCACGTGTGGTGTACTAAGGCAGCAAAGCAGTTTTCTGTGTAAATGTTCACCTGTTTGTATACTGCTTATGTATGTGTGCTGTATTAAGGCAGCATTTCAGCTCTCTGAGTAGCTGTTCACATGTTTGTATACTGTCTATGCACCTGTGCTTTGTTAAGGCAGCATAGCAAATCTCTGTGTAAGTGTGCACCTGTTTGTATACTGTCTATGCATGTGTGCTTAGTTAAGGCAGCATAGTAGCTCTTTGTGTAAGTGTTCACCTGTTTGTCTACTATCTATGCACGCGTGCTTTATTAAGGCAGCTTAGCAGCTCTCTGTGTAAGTGTTCACCTATTTGTATACTGTCTATGCACGTGTGCTTTATTAAGGGAGCATAGCGGCTCTCTGTGTAAGTGTCCACTGTTTGTATAATGTCTATGCACGAGTGCTATATTAAGGCAGCATAGCGGCTCTCTGTGTAAGTGTTCCCCTGTTTGTATACTGTCTATGCACGTGTGCTTTGTTAAGCCAGCAAAGCAGCTCTCTTTGTAAGTGTTCACTTTTTTGTATACTGTCTATGCACGTGTGCTTTATTAAGGCGGAATAGTGTCTCTCTGTGTAAGAGTTCACCTGTTTGTATACTGTCTATGCGTGTGTTCTGTGTTAAGTCAGCATAGCAGTCTCTGTGTATGTGTTCACTTTTTTGTATACATCTATTCTCGTGTGCTGTATTAAGGCAGCATAGCGGCTCTCTGTGTAACTGTTCACCTGTTTGTATACTGTCTATGCGTGTGTGCTGAGTTAAGGCAGCATAGCAGCTCTCTGTGTAAGTGTTCACTTGTTTGTATAGGTCTATTCACGTGTGCTGTTAAGGCAGCATAGCGGCTGTCTGTGTAACTGTTCACCTGTTTATATACTATCTATGCACTTGTGCTTTGTTAAGTCAGCAAAGCAGCTCTTTTGTAAGTGTTCACCTGTTTGTATAATGTCTATGCATGTGTGCTCTATTAAGGCAGCCTAGCGGCTCTCTGTGTAAGTGTTCACCAGTATGTATACTGTCTATGCACGTGTGCTGGATTAAGGCTGCATAGCGGCTATCTGTGTAAGTGTTCACCTGTTTGTATACTGTCTATTAACTTGTGCTGTATTAAGGCAGCATAGTGGCTTTCTGTGTAAGTGTTCACCTTTTTGTATACTGCCTGTGCACGTGTGGTGTATTAAGGCAAAATCGCGGCTCTCTGTTTAAGTGTTCACCTGTTTGTATACTCTATGTGCACTTGTGCTCTATTAAGGCAAAATAGTGGCTCTCTGTGTAAGTCTTCACCTATTTGTATATTGTCTATGCATGTGTGCTGTGTTAAGTCAGCATAGCAGCTCTTTATGTAAGTGTTCACCTGTATGTATACTGTATATGCACATGTGCTGTATTAAGGCAGCCAAGCGGTTCTTGGTGTAAGTGTTCACCTGTTTGTATACTGTCTATGCACGTGTGCTGTATTAAGGCAGCATCGCGGCTCTCTGTGTAAGTGTTCATCTGTTTGTATACTGTCTATTCGTGTGTGCTGTATTAAGGCAGCATAGCAGCTCTCTGTTTAAGTCTTCAAATGTTTGTATAGTGTCTATGCGTGTGTGCTGTATTAAGTCAGCATATCTGCTCTTTGTGTAAGTCTTCACCTGTTCGTATAGTGTCTATGCATTTGTGCAGTATTAAGGCAGCATAGCAGCTCTCTGTGTTACTGTTCATCTGTTTGTGTACTGTCTATGCACGTGTGCTGTGTTTAGTCAGCATAGCAGCTCTCTGTGTAAGTGTACACCTGTTTGTATACTGTCTATGCGTGTGTGCTGTATTAAGGCAGCATAGGGTTCTCTGTGTAAGTGTTAACCTGTTTCTATCCTGTCTATGCATGTTTGCGGTATTAAGGCAACATAGCGGCTCTCTGTGTAACTGTTCCCCTGTTTTTATACGGATTATGCACGTGTGGTGTGTTAAGTACGCCTAGCAGCTCTCTGTGTAAGTGTTCAACTGTTTGTATAATGTCTATGTACGTGTGCTGTATTAAGGCAGCCTGCTTCTCTCTGTGTAAGTGTTAACCTGTATGTATACTATCTATGCGTGTGTGCTGTATTAAGGTTTCATAGTGGCTCTCTGTGTAATTGTTCACCTGTTTGTATACTGTCTATGCAGGTGTGCTGTATTAAGGCAGCATAGCAGCACTCCATGTAAGTGTTCACCTGTTTGTATACTGTCTATGCACGTGTGCTGTATTAAGGCAGCCTAGCGGCTCTCTATGTAAGTGTTCACCTTTACGTATACTGTCTATGCACGTGTGCTGTATTTAGGCATATTAGCCACTCTCTGTGTAAGAGTTCTCATTTTTGTGTACTGTCTATGCGTGTGTGCTGTATTAAAGCAGCATAGCAGCTCTCTGTTTAAGTATTCACCTGTTTGTATAATGTCTATGCACGTGTACTTTTTTAAGGCAGCCTAGTTGCTCTTTGTGTAAATGTTAACCTGTATGTATACTGTTTATGCACGTGTGTTGTATTAAGGCTGCATAGTGGCACTTTGTGTAATTGTTCACCTGTTTGTATACTGTCTATGTGTGAGTGCTGTGTTAAGCAGCATAGCAGCTCCCTGTGTAAGTGTTCATTTGTTTGTATACTGTCTATACATGTGTGATGTATTAAGGCAGCATAGCAGTTCTCTGTGTAAGTGTTCACCTGTTTGTATACTCTCTATGTACGTGTGCTGTATTAAGGCAGAATAGCGGCTCTCTGTGTAAGTGTTCACCTGTTTGTATACTGTTTATGCTTGTGTGCTGTATTAAGGCAGCATAGCAGCTCTCTGTGTAAGTGTTCACCTGTTTGTATACTGTTTATGCGTATGTGCTTTATTAAAGCAGCTAAGTGACTCTCTGTGTAAGTGTTCACCTGTATGTTTACTGTCTATGCTCATGTGCTGTATTAAGGCAGCATAGCGGCTCTTTGTGTAAGTGTTCACCTGTATGTATACTGTCTATGCACGTGTGCTGTATTAAGGCAGCATAGCTGCGCTCAATGTAAGTGTTCACCTGTTTTCATTCTGTCTATTCACGTGTGGTGTACTAAGGCAGCATAGCAGTTCTCTGTGTAAATGTTCACCTGTTTGTATACTGGTTATGTATGTGTGCTGTATTAAGGCAGCACTTCAGCTCTCTGTGTAACTGTTCACATGTTTGTATACTGTCTATGCACCTGTGCTTTGTTAAGGCAGCATAGCAACTCTCTGTGTAAGTGTGCACCTGTTTTTATACTGTCTATGCATGTGTGCTCAGTTAAGGCAGCATAGCAGTTCTCTGTAAGTGTTCACCTGTTTGTATACTGCCTATGCACGTGTGCTGTGTTCAGGCAGCTAATCAGATCTATGAGTAAGTGTTCACCTGTTTGTATACTGCCTATGCACCTGTGCTGTGTTAAGGCAGCATAGCAGCTCTCTGTGTAAGTGTTCACCTGTTTGTGTACTGTATATGCACGTGTGCTGTATTAAGGGAGTATAGAGGCTCTCTGTGTAAGTGTCCACCTGTTTGTATACTGTCTATGCACGAGTATTATATTAAGGCAGCATAGCGGCTCTCTGTGTAAGTGTTCACCTGTTCCTATACTTTCTATGCATGTGTGCAGTATTAAAGCCGCATAGCGGCACTCTGTGTAAGTGTTCACCTGTTTGTATACTATCTATGCACGTGTGCTTTGTTACGTCAGCAAAGCAGCTCTCTTTGTAAGTGTTCACCTGTTTGTATAATGTCTATGCACGTGTGCTCTATTAAGGCAGCCTAGCGGCTCTCTGTGTAAGTGTTCACCTGTATGTATACTGTATATGCATGTATGCTGTATGAAGGCTGCATAGTGTCTCTCTCTGTATGTGTTCACCTGTTTTTATAGTGTCTATGCGTGTGTTCTGTGTTAAGGCAGCATAGAAGCTCTCTGTGTAAGTGTTCACCATTTTGTATACTGTCTATGCTTGTGTGCTGTGTTAAGGCAGCATAGCGGCTCTCTGTGTAACTGTTCACCTGTTTGTATACTGTCTATGCGTGTGTGCTGTGTTAAGGCAGCATAGCAGCTCTCTGTGTAAGTGTTCACTTGTTTGTATACGTCTATTCACGTGTGCTGTATTAAGGCAGCCTAGCGGCTCTCTGTGTAAGTGTTCACCTGTATGTATACTGTCTATGCACATATGCTGTTTTAAGGCAGCATAGCAGCTCTCTGTTTAAGTGTTTATGTGTTTGTATACTGTCTATGCACGTGTGCTGTATTAATGCAGCATAGCGGCTCTCTTTGTAAGTGTTCACTTGTTGTATACTGTCTATTTGTGTGTGCTGTATTAATGTAGCATAGCAGCTCTCGGCTAAGTGTTCTTCTGTTTGTATACTGTCAATGCGTGTGTGCTGTATAAAGTCAGCATAGCGGCTCTCTGGGTAAGTGTACACCTCTTCCTATCCTGTCTATGCATGTTTGCGGTATTAAGGCAGCATAGCGGTTCTCTGTGTAACTCTTCCCCTGTTTTTATACTGTCTATGAACTTGTGCTGTGTTATGTACGCATAGCAGCTCTCTGTGTAAGTGTTCACCTGTTTGTATAATGTCTATATACGTGTGCTGTATTAAGGCAGCCTAGCGGCTCTCTGTTTAAGTGTTAACCTGTATGTATACTGTATATGCGTGTGTGCTGTATTAAAGTTGCATAGTGGCTCTCTGTGTAATTGTTCACCTGTTTGTATACTGTCTATGTGAGTGTGCTGTATTAAGACAGCATAGTGGATCTCTGTGTAAGTGTTCTCCTTTTTGTATACTGTCTGTGCTCGTGTGGTTTATTAATGCAAAATAGCGGCTCTCTGTTTAAGTGTTCACCTGTTTGTATACTCTCTGTGCACTTTTCCTCTATTAAGGAAGAATAGCGTCTCTCTGTAAGTGTTCACCTGTTTGTATATTGTCTATGCATGTGTGCTGTATTAAGGTAGCATAGCAACTCTCTGTGTAACTGTTTACCTGTTTGTATACTGTCTATGCACGTGTGCTGTGTTAAGTCAGCATAGCAGCTCTTTATGTAAGTGTCACCTGTATGTATACTGTCTATGCACATGTGGTGTATTAAGGCAGCCGAGCGGCTCTCTCTGTATATGTTCACCTGTTTGTATACTGTCTATGCACGTGTGTTGTATTAAGGCAGCATCGCGGCTCTCTGTGTAAGTGTTCACCTGTTTATATACTGTCTCTTCGTGTGTGCTGTATTAAGGCTGCATAGCAGCTTTCTGTTTAAGTCTTCTCCTGTTTGTATAGTGTCTATGCGTGTGTGCTGTAATAAGGCAGCATATCAGCTTTCTGTGTAAGTGTTCACCTGTTCGTATACTGTCTATTCATGTGTGCGGTATTAAGGCAGCATAGCCGCTCTCTGTGTTATTGTTCACCTGTTTGTATACGGTCTATGCATGTGTGCTGTGTTAAGTCAGATAACAGCTCTCTGTGTAAGTGTTCACCTGTTTGTATACTGTCTATGCACGTTTTCTGTATTAAGGCAGCATAGCGGATCTCTGTGTAAGTGTTCACCTGTATGTATATTCCCTGTGCACGTGTGCTCTATTAAGGCAGCATAGCGGCACTCGGTGTAAGTGTTCACCTGTTTGTATACTTTCTGTGGACGTGTGCTGTATTAAGGAAGCATAGCGACTCTCTGTGTTAGTGTTCAACTGTTTGTATAATGTCTATGCACGTGTGGTGTATTAAGGTAGCATAGCGGCTCTCTGTGTAAGTGTTAACCTGTTGTAATCTGTCTAAGCACGTGTGCTGTATTAAGGCAGCCTATCAGCTCTCTTTGTAATTGTCCACTTGTTTGTATACTATCTATGCGTGTGTGCTTTATTAAGGCAGTATTGCAGCTATATGTGTAAGTGTTCACATGTTTGTATACTTTTTATGCTCGTGTGCTGTATTAAGGAAGCATAGCGGCTCCTGGTGTAAGTGTTCACCTGTTTGTATACTGTTTATGCACGTGTGCTGTATTAAGACAGCATAGCAGCTCTCTGTGTAAGTGTTCACTAGTATGTATACTGTCCATGCACGTGTGCTGTAATAAGGCAGCCTAACGGCTCTCTCTGTAAGTGTTCACCTGTTTGTATACTGTATATTCGTGTGTGCTCTATTAAGGAAACATAGCAGCTCTCTGTGTAAGTGTTCACCTGTTTGTATACTGTCTATGCACCTGTGCTGTATTAAGGCAGCATTGCGGCTCCCTGTTTAAGTGTTCAACTGCTTGTATACTGTCTAAGCACGTGTGCTGTATGAAGGCAGCATAGCGGCTCTCTGTGTAAGTGTTCATCTGTTTGTATACTGTCTATGCACGTGTTCTGTGTTGAATCTGCATAGCAGCTCTTTGTTTAAGTGTTCCTTATTTGTATACTGTCTATGCATTTGTGTAGTATTAAGGAAGCATAGCCTCTCTCTGTGTAAATGTTCACCTGTTTGTATACTGTCTATGCACGTATGCTGTTTTAAGGCAGCATAGCAGCTCTCTGTGTAAGTTTTCACTTGTTCTGTACTGTCTATGCACGTGTGCTGTATTAAAACAGCATAGCGGCTCTCTGTGTAAGTGTTCACCTGTTTGTATACTGTCTATTCGTGTGTGCTGTATTAAGGCAGCATAGCAGCGTTCTGTGTAAGTGTTCACCAGTTTTTATACTGTGTATGCGTGTGTGCTGTATTAAGTCAGCATAGTGGCTCTCCGTGTAAGTGTTAACCTGTTCCTATCCTGTCTATGCATGTTTGCGGTATTAAGGCAATATAGTGGCTCTCTGTGTAACTGATCCCCTGTTTTTATATGGATATGCATGTGTGGTGTGTTAAGTACTCATAGCAGCTCTCTGTGTAAGTGTTCACCTGTTTGTATAATGTCTATGTACGTGTGCTGTATTAAGGTAACCTAGGGGCTCTCTGTGTAAGTGTTTACCTGTATGTATAGTGTCTATGCGTGTGTGCTGTATTAAGGTTGCATAGTGGCTCTCTGTGTAATTGTTCACCTGTTTGTATACTGTCTATGCGTGTGTGCTGTATTAAGGAAGCATTGCAGCACTCTGTGTAAGAGTTCACCCGTTTGTATACTGTCTATGCACGTGTGCTGAATTAAGGCAGCATAGCAGCTCTCTGTGTAAGTGTTCACCTGTTTGTATACTGTCTGTGTACGTGTGGTGTATTAAGGCAGCATAGCGGCTCTCTGTGTAAGTGTTCAACTGTTTGTATAATATCTATGTGTGTGTGCTATATTAACACAGCATAACGGCTCTCTGTGTAAGTGTTCACCTGTTAATATACTGTCTATGCATGTGTGCGTTATTAAGGCAGCATAGCGGCTCTCTGTTTAAGTGTTCAACTTTTTCTATATTGTCTATGCATGTGTGCTATATTAAGGCAGCATAGCAGCTCTCAGTGTAACTGTTCACCTGATTATATACTGTCCATGCACGTGGGCTGTGTTAAGTCAGCCTAGCAGCTCTTTATGTAAGTGTTCACCTGTATGTATATTGTATATGCACGTGTGCTGTATTATGGCAGCATAGCAGCTCTCTGTGTAAGTGTTCACCTGTTTGTATAATTTCTATGCACGTGTGCTGTATTGAGGCAGCATAGCAACTCTCTGTGTAAGTGTTCACCTGTTTGTATACTGTCTATGTACGTGTGTGTATTAAGGCAACCTAGCGGCTCTCTTTGTAAGTGTTCACCTGTATGTATACTGTCTATGCACGTGTGCTGTATTAAGGCAGCATAGCAGCTCTCTGTTTGATTCGTCATCTGTTTGTATAGTGTCTATGCGTGTGTGCTGTATTAAGGCAGCATATCGGCTCTCTGTGTAAGTGTTCATCTGTTCGTATACTGTCTATGCATGTCTGCGGTATTAAGGCAGCATAGCGGCTCTCTGTGTAAGTGTTCACCTGTTTGTATACTGTCTGTGGACGTATAGCTGTATTAAGGCAGCATAGCGGCTCTCTGTGTAAGTGTTCAACTGTTTCTATACGGTCTATTCGTGTGTGCTCTATGAAGGCAGTATAGCGGCTCTCTGTGTATGTGTTTACCTCTTCGTATACTGTCTATGCATGTGTGCTGTATTTAGGCTGCATAGCAGCTCTCTGAGTTAGTGTTCACCTGTGTGCATATTGTCTATGTGTGTGTTCCTTATTAAGGCAGCATAGAAGGTCTCTGTGTAACTGTTCACCTGTTTGTATACGGTCTATGCACGTGTGCTCTATATAGGAAGCCTAGCGGCTCTCTGTGTAATTGTTCACCTTTATGTATACTGTCTATGCACTTGTGCTGTGTTTAGTCATATTAGCCACACTCTGTGTAAGAGATCCTATTTTTGAATACTGTCTATGTGTGTGTGCTGTATTAAAGCAGCATAGCAGCTCTCTGTTTAAGTATTCACCTGTTTGTATAATGTCTATGTACGTGTGCTTTATTAAAGTAGCCTAGTAGCTCTTTGTGTAAGTGTTAACCTGTATGTATACTGTTTATGCACGCGTGCTGTATAAAGGCTGCATAGTGGCTCCTTGTGTAATTGTTCACCTGTTTGTATACTGTCTATGCGTCTGTGCTGTGTTAAGGCAGCATAGCAGCTTTCTGTGTAAGTGTTCACCTGTTTGTATAATGTCTATACATGTGTGCTGTATTAAGGCAGCATAGCAGCTCTCTGTGTAAGTGTTCACCTGTTTCTATACTGTCTATGTACGTGTGCTGTATTAAGGCATCATATCGGCTTTCTGTGTAAGTTTCACCTGTTTGTATACAGTCTATGCACGTGTGCTGTATTAAGGCAGCATAGCGCCTCTCTGTGTAAGTGTTCACCTGTATGTATACTGTCTATGCACATGTGCTGTATTAAGGCAGCATAGCGGTTCTTTGTGTAATTGTTGAACTGTATGTATACTATCTATGCACGTGTGTTGTATTAAGGCAGCATAGCGGTGCTTGGTGTAAGTTTTCACCTTTTTGTATACTCTCTATGCACGTGTTCATTGTTAAGGAAGCATAGCAGGTCTCTGTGTAAGTGTTCAACTGTTTGTATACTGTCTATGCACGTGTGCTGTATTAAGGCAGCATACGGCCCTCTGTGTAATTGTTCAACTCTTTGTATACTGTCTATTCGTGTGTGCTGTATTAAGGCAGCATAGCAGCTCTCTGTGTAAGTGTTCACCTGTTTGTATACTTTCTATGCGTGTGTGCTGTATTATGGCAGCATAGCGGCTCTCTCTGTAAGTGTTCATCTGTGCCTATCCTGTCTATGCATGTTTGCAGTATAAAGGCACATAGCGGCTCTTTGTGTAACTCTTTCCATGTTTTTATACGGTTTATGCACGTTTTCTGTGTTAAGTACGCATAGCAGCTCACTGTGTAAGTGCTCACCTATTTGTATAATGTCTATGTACGTGTGCTGTATTAAGGAAGCCTAGCGGCTCTCTGTGTAAGTGTTAACCTGTATGTATACTGTCTATGCGTGTGTGCATATTAAGGTTGCATAGTGGCTCTCTGTGAAATTGTTCACCTATTTGTATACTCTCTATGCGTGTGTCCTCTATTAAGGTAGCATAGCAGTGCACTGTGTAAATGTTCACCTATTTGTATACTGTCTATGCACGTGTGCTGTATTAAGGCAGCATAGCGGCTCTCTGTGTAAGTGTTCACCTGTTTGTATACTGACTGTGCACGTGTGGTGTATTAAGGCAGAATAGCGACTCTCTGTGTAAGTGTACACCTGTTCATATACTGTCTATGCATGTGTGCTGTATTAAGGAAGCATAGCAGCTCTCTGTGTAACTGTTCACCTGTTTGTATACTGTGTATGCACGTGTGATATGTTAAGTCAGCATAACAGCTCTTTATGTAAGTGTTCACCTGTATGTATACTGTATATGCACGTTTGCTGTAATGACGCAGCATAGCAGCTCTCTGTGTAAGTGTTCACCTGTTTGTATAATGTCTACGCACGTGTGCAGTATTGAGGCAGCATAGCAGCTCTCTGTGTAAGTGTTCACCTGTTCGTATACTGTCTATGCATGTGTGCGGTATTAAGGCAGCATAGCGGCTCTCTGTGTTACTGTTCACCTGTTTGTGTACTGTCTATGCACGTGTGCTGTATTAAGGCAGCATAGCGGCTCTGTGTGTAAGTGTTCACCTGTTAGTGTACTGTCTGTGCACATGTGCTTTATTAAGGAAGCAAAGCGGCTCTCTGAGTAAGTGTTCAACTGTTTCTATATGGTCTATGCGCGTGTGCTCTCTGAAGGCAGCATAGCGGCTCTCTGTGTAAGTGTTTACCTCTTCGTATACTGTCTATGCATGTGTGCGGTATTAAGGCATTATAGCGGCTCTCTTTGTAAGTGCTCACCTTTTTGCATATTGTTTATGCGTGTGTGCCATATTAAGGCAGCATAGTGGCTCTCTGTGTAACTGTTCTCCTGTTTGTATACTGTCTATGCACGTGTGCTGTGTTAAGTCAGCATAGAAGCTCTCTGTGTAAGTGTTCACCTGTTTGTGTACGGGGTATGCACATTGCTGTTTTAAGGCAGCATAGCGGCTCTCTGCATAAGAGTTATAATGTTTGTATACTGTTTATACATGTGTGCGGTATTAAGGCAGCATAGCAGCTCTTTCTGTAAGTCTTCACCTGTTTTTATACTGTCTATGCACGAGTGCTGTATTAAAGCAGCATAGCGACTCTCTGTGTAAGGGTTCACCTGTATGTGTACTGTCTATGACATGTGCTGTATTAAGGCAGCATAGCGGCTCTTTGTGTAAATGTTCACTTGAATGTATATTGTCTATGCATGTGTGCTGTATTAAGGCAGCATAGCGGTGCTCGGTGTAAGTGTTCACCTGTTTGTATACTGTTTCTGCTTCTGTGCTGTATTAAGGCAGCACAGTAGCTCTCTCTTTAAGTGTTCACCTGTTTGTATACTGTCTATGCTTGTGTGCTGTATTAAGGCAGCATAGCGGCTCTCTGTGTAAGTGTTAACCAGTTCCTATCCTATCTATGCATGTTTGCAGTATTAAGACACCATAGCGGCTCTCTGTGTAAATGTTCCCCTGTTTTTATACAAATTCTGCACGTGTGGTGTGTTAAGTACGCATAGCAGCTCTCTGTGTATGTGTTCTCCTGTTTTTTTAATGTCTATGTACGTGTGCTGTTAAGGCAGCCTAGCGGCTCTCTGTGTAAGTGTTATCTGTATGTATACTGTCTATGCGTGTGTGCTGTATTAAGTTTGCAGAGTGGATCTCTGTGTAATTGTTCTACTGTTTGTATACTGTCTGTGCTGTGTTACGGCAGCATAGCAGCTCTCTGTGTAAGTGTTCACCTGTTTGTATAATTTCTATGCATGTGTGCTGTATCGAGGCAGCATAGCAGCTCTCTGTGTAAGTGTGCACCTGTTTGTATACAATCTATGCACGTGTACTGTGTTAAGTCAGCATAGCAGCTCTCTGTGTAAGTGTTCACCTGTTTTTATACTGTCTATGCACGTGTGCTGTATTAAGGCAGTCTAGCGGCTCTCTAGGTAAGTGTTCACCTGTATGTATACTGTCTATGCACGTGTGTTGTATTTAGGCATATTAGCCACTCTCTGTGTAAAAATTCCCATTTTTGTATACTGTCTATGTGTGTGTGCTGTATTAAAGCAGCATAGCAGCTTTCTGTTTAATTATTCACTTGTTTGTATAATGTCTATGCACGTGTGCTTTATTAAGGCAGCCTAGTAGCTATTTGTGGAAGTATTAACCTGTATGTAAACTGGTTATGCACGTTTGCTGTATTAAGGCTGCATAGTGGCTCTTTGTGTAATTGTTCACCTGTTTGTATACTGTCTAAGCGTGAGTGCTGTGTTAAGGCAGCATAGCAGCTCTCTGTATAAGTGTTCACCTGTTTGTGTACTATCTATACATGTGTGCTGTATGAAGGCAGCATAGCAGCTCTCTGTGTAAGTGTTCACCTGTTTGTATACTGTCTATGTACGTGTGCTGTATTCAGGCAGCATAGCGGCTCTCTAAGTTTCACCTGTTTGTATACTGGGTATGCACGTGTGCCGTATTAAGGCAGTATAGCGGCTCTCCATATAAGTGTTAACCTGTTTGTATACTGTTGATACATGTGTGCTGTACTAATGCAGAATAGCAGCTCTCTGTGTAAGTGTTTACCTGTTTCTATACTGTCTATGCGTGTGTGCTGTATTTAGGCAGCATAGCAGCTCTCTGTGTAAGTGTTCACCTGTATGTATACTGTCTATGCACATGTGCTGTATTAAGGCAGCATAGCGGCTCTTTGTGTAAGTGTTCACCTGTATGTATATTGTCTATGCACGTGTGCTGTATTAAGGCAGCATAGCGGCGCTCCGTGTAAGTGTTCACCTGTTTGTATACTCTCTATGCACGTGGTGTACTAAGGCAGCATAGCAGTTCTCTGTGTAAATGTTCACCTGTTTGTATACTGGTTATGTATGTGTGCTGTATTAAGGCAGCATTGCAGCTCTCTCTGTAACTGTTCACATGACTGTATACTCTCTATGCACGTGTGCTTTGTTAAGGCAGCATAGCAACTCTCGGTGTAAGTGTGCACCTGTTTGTATACTGTCTATGCATGTGTGCTGTGTTAAGGCAGCATAGCAACTCTCTGTTTAAGTATTCAACTCTTTGTATACTGCCCTTGCACATGTGCTGTGTTAAGGCAGCATAGCAGCTCTCTTTGCAAGTGTTCACCTGTTTGTATACTGTCTATGCATGCGTGCATTATTAAGGAAGCTTATCAGCTCTATGTGAGAGTGTCCACCTGTTTGTATACTGTCTATGCACGAGTGCTGTATTAAGGCAGCATAGCGGTTCTCTATGTAAGTGTTCACCTGTTTCTATACTGTCTATGCATGTGTGTGGTATTAAAGCAGCATAGCAGCTTTTTGTGTAACTGTACAGCTGTTTGTATACTGTCTATGCACGTGGGCTTTGTTAAGTCAACAAAGCAGCTCTCTTTGTAAGTGTTCACCTATTTGTATACTGTCTATACACGTGTGCTGTATTAAGGCAGCATAGCAGCTCTCTGTGTAAGTGTTCACTTGTTTTTATACGTTTATTCACGTGTGCTGTATTAAGGCAGCATAGCTGCTCTCTGTGTAAGTGTTCACCTGTTTGTATTCTGTCTATGCACTTGTGCTGTATTGAGGGTGAATAGCAGCTCTTTTTGTAAGTTTTCCCCTGTATGTATACTGTCTATGCGTTTGTGTAGTATTAAAGAAGCATAGCCTCTCTCTGTGTAAATGTTCACCTGTTTGTATACTGTCTATGCACATATGCGCTTTTAAGGCAGCATAGCAGCTCTCTTTGTCAGTGTTTACCTGTTTCTGTTCTGTCTATGCACGAGTGCTGTATTAAGGCAGCATAGCAGCTCTCTGTGTAAGTGTTCACCTGTTTGTATACTGTCGATGTGTGTGTGCTGTATTAAGGCAGCATAGCAGCTCTCTGTGTAAGTGTTAACCTGTTCCTATCCTGTCTATGCATATTTGCGGTATTAAGGAAGCATAGCGGCTCTCTGTGTAACTGTTCCCATGTTTTTATACTAATTATACACGTGTGGT
This sequence comes from Xerus rutilus, assembly GCA_028644305.1. Classification (NCBI taxonomy): domain Eukaryota; kingdom Metazoa; phylum Chordata; class Mammalia; order Rodentia; family Sciuridae; genus Xerus; species Xerus rutilus. The sequence continues at coordinate 5,136,666 of JAQQSJ010000020.1, forward strand.
TGTTAAGTACGCATAGCAGCTCTCTGTGTAAGTGTTCTCCTGTTTCTATAATGTCTATGTACCTGTGCTGTATTAAGGCATCATAGTGGCTCTCTGTGTAAGTGTTCACCTGGTTTTATATTGTCTGTGCGTGTGTGCTGTATTAAGGGAGCTTAGCAGCTCTCTGTGGAACGGTTCATCTATTTGTATACTGTCTATGCACATGTGCTGTGTTAAGTCAGCATAGCAGCTCTCTGTGTAAGTGTTCTCCTGTTTGTATACTGTCTATGCATGTGTGCTGTATTAAGGCAGCCTAGCAGTTCTATGTGTAAGTGTTCACCTGTATGTATACTTTCTATGCAGGTGTGCTGATTTAAAGCAGCATAGCGGCTCTCTGTGTAAGATTTTTCCTGTTTCTATAAT
>JAQQSJ010000020.1:5137567-5212463 GCA_028644305.1 Xerus rutilus
GTTTGTATACTGTCTATGCATGTGTGCTGTATTAAGGCAGCCTAGCAGTTCTATGTGTAAGTGTTCACCTGTATGTATACTTTCTATGCAGGTGTGCTGATTTAAAGCAGCATAGCGGCTCTCTGTGTAAGATTTTTCCTGTTTCTATAATGTCTATGCGTCTGTGCTGTATTATGGCAGCATTGCAGCTCTTTGTGTAGGTGTTCACCTGTTTGTATACTGTCTATGCTCGTGTGCTGTGTTATGTCAACATAGCAACTCTTTATGTAAGTGTTCACCTGTATGTATACTGTATATGCACTTGTGCTGTATTATGGCAGCATAGCAGCTCTCTTTGTAAATGTTCACCTGTTTGTATAATTTCTATTCACGTGTGGTTTATTGAGGCAGCATAGCAGCTCTCTGTGTAAGTGTTCACCTGTTTGTATAATATCTATGATTTGTGCTGTATTAAGGCAGCATTGCGGCTTTCTGTGTAAATGTTCACCTGTTTTTATACTGTCTATGCAAGTGTGCTGTATTAATGCAGCATAGCAGCTCTCTGTGTAAGTGTTCACCTGTTTGTATACTGTCTATGCATGTGTGTGTATTAAGGCAGCCTAGCGGCTCTCTCTGTAAGTGTTCACCTGTATGTATTCTGTCTATTCGTGTGTGCTGTATTAAGGCAGCATAGCAGCTCTCTGTTTAAGTCTTCATGTGTTTGTATAGTATCTATGCGTGTGTGCTGTATTAAGGTAGCATATCGGCTGTCTGTGTAAGTGTTCACCTGTTCGTATACTGTCTATGCATGTCTGCAGTATTAAGGCAGCATAGCGGCTCTCTGTGTTACTGTTCACCTATTTGTATACTGTCTACGCACATGTGCTGTACTAAGGCAGCCTAGCGGCTCTCTATGTAATTGTTCACCACTATATATACTGTCTATGCACGTGTGCTGTATTTAGGCATATTAGCCGCTCTCTGTTTAAGAGTTCCCATTTTTGTATACTGTCTAAGCGTGTCTGCTGTATTAAAGCAGAATAACAGCTCTCTGTTTAAGTATTCACCTGTTTGTATAATGTCTTGCACGTGTGCTCTATTAAGGCAGCCTAGTAGCTCTTTGTGTATGTGTTAACCTGTATGTATACTGTTTATGCACGTGCGCTGTTTAAGGCTGCATAGTGGCCCTTCGTGTAATTGTTCACCTGTTTGTATACTGTCTAAGCGTGTGTGCTCTGTTAAGGCTGCATAGAGCTCTCTGTGTAAGTTTTCACCTGTTTGTATACTGTCTATGCATGTGTGCTGTATTAAGGCAGCATAGCGACTCTCTGTGTAAGTGTTCACCTGTATGTATACTGTCTATGCATATGTGCTGTATTAAGGCAGCATAGCGGCACTTTGTGTAAGAGTTTACCTGTATGTATACTGTCTATGCATGAGTGCTGTATTAAGGCAGCATAGCGACGCTCGGTGTAAGTGTTCACCTGTTTGTATACTGTCTATGCACGTATGGTGTACTAAGGCAGCATAGTAGTTCTCTGTGTAAATGTTCACCTGTTTGTATACTGGTTATGTATGTGTGCTGTATTAAGGCAGCATTACAGCTCTCCGTGTAACTCTTCACATGTTTGTATACTGCCTATGCACGTGTGCTTTTTTAAGGCAGCATAGCAACTCTCTGTGAAAATGTGCACCTGTTTGTATACTGTCTATGCGCGTGTGCTGTATTAAGACAGCATAAATGCTCTATATGTATGTGTTAACCTGTTTGTATACTGTTGATACATGTGTGATGTATTAAGGCAGCATAGCAGCTCTCTGTGTAAGTGTTCACCTGTTTGTATACTGTCTTGCACGTGTGTGTTAAGGCAGCCTAGCGGCTCTCTCTGCAAGTATTCACCTGTTTGTATACTGTCTATGCACGTGTGCTGTGTTAAGGCAGCATCGCGGCTCTCTGTGTAAGTGTTCACCTGTTTGTATACTGTCTATTCGAGTGTGCTGTATATAGGCAGCATTGCAGCTCTCTGTTTAAGTCTTCACGTCTTTGTATAGTGTCTATGCGTGTGTGCTGTATTAAGGCAGCGTATCGGCTCTCTGTGTAAGTGTTCACCTGTTCGTATACTGTGAATGAACGTGTGCTGTATTAAGGCAGCATAGCGACTCTCTGTGGAAGTGGTCCCCTGTTTGTATATTGTCTATACACCGGTGCTGTATTAAGGCAGCATAGCAGCTCTCTGGATAATTGTTCACCTTTTTTTATACTGTCTAGGCGTGTGTGCTTTATTATGGCAGCATAGAAGCTCTTTGTGAAAGTGTTCACCTTTTTGTATTCTGTCAATACACGTGTGCTGTATTAAGGCAAAATAGCGGCTCTCTGTTTAATGTTCACCTCTTTGTACACTGTCCTTGCACGCGTGCTGTATTAAGGCAGCATAGCGGATCTCTGTGAAAGTGTTCTACTGTTTCTCTACAGTCTATGCGTGTGTGCTCTATGAAGGCAGCATAGCGGCTCTCTGTGTAAGTGTTTACCTCTACGTATACTGTCTATGCATGTGTGCAGAATTAAGGCAGCATAGCGGTTCTCTGTGTAAGTGTTCACCTCTGTGCTGTGTTAAGTCAGCATAGCTGCTGTCTGTGTAAGTCTTCACCTGTTTGTACACTGTCTATGCACGTGTGATGTATTAAGACAACCTAGCGTCTCTCTGTGTAATTGTTCACGTATATGTATACTGTCTATGCACGTGTGCTGTATTTAGGCATATTAGCCGCTCACTGTGTAAGAGTTCCCATTTTTGAATACTGTATATGCATGTGTGCTGTATTAAAGCAGCATAGCAGCTCTCTATTTAAGTATTCACCTGGTCGTATACTGTCTATGCACATGTGATGTATTAAGACAGCATAGCGGCTCTTTGTTTAAGTGTTCACCTGTATGTATACTTTCTATGCACGTGTGCTGTATTAAAGCACCATAGCTGTGCTCGGTGTAAGGGTTCACTTGTTTGTATATGTCTATGCACGTGTGGTGTACTAAGCAGCATAGCAGTTCTGTGTATATGTTCATCTGTTTATATACTGGTTATGTATGTGTGCTGGATTAAGGCAGCATTGCAGCTCTCTGTGTAACTGTTCACATGCTTGTATATTGTCTATGCACCTGTGCTTTTTTAAGGCACCATAGCAACTCTCTGTGTAAGTTTGCAAATTTTTGTATACTGTCTATGCACGTGTGCTGTGTTAAGGCAGCATAGCAGTTCTATGTGTAAGTGTTCACTTGTTTGTATAGTGCCTATGCACATGTGCTGTGTTAAAGCAGCATAGCAGCTCTCTGTGTAAGTGTTCACCCCTTTGTATACTGTCTATGCACATGTGCATTATTAAGGTAGCTTAGCAGCTCTCTGTGTAAGTGTTCACCTGTTTGTATACTGTCTACACACGTGTACAGTATTAAGGGAGCATAGCGGCTCTCTGTGTATGTGAACACCTGTTTGTATACTGACTATTCACGAGTGCTATATTAAGGCAGCATAGGGGCTCTCTGGGTAAGTGTTCACCTGTTCCTAAACTGTCTATGCATGTGTGTCGTATTATGGCAGCATAGTGGCTCTCTTAGTCAGTGTTCACCTGTATGTATACTGTCTATGCACGTGTGCTGTATTAAGTCTGCATAGTGTCTCTCTGTGTAAGTGTTCACCTGTTTGTATACTGTCTATGCATGTGTGCTGTATTAAGGCAGCATAGCAGCTCTATGTGTAAGTGTTCACCTGTGTATACTGTCTATGTATGTGTGCTGTATTAAGGCAGCATAGCGGCTCTCAGTGTAAGTGTTCACCTCTCTGTATACTGGGTATGCACGTGTGCTGTTTTAAGGCAGCATATCGGCTCTGTGTGTAAGTGTTAACTTGTTTGTATACCGTTAATACATGCGTGCTGTATTAAGGCAGCATAACGGCTTTCTGTGTAAGTGTTCACTTGTTTGCATACTGTCTATGCTTTTGTGCGTTATCAAAGGAGCATGGCGACTCTCTGTGTAAGTGTTCACATGTTTGTATACTGTCTATGTGGGTGTGCTGTATTAAGGCAGCATTGCAGCTCATTTGTAAGGGTTCACCTTTTTGTAAACTTTCTATGCGTGTGTGCTGTATTGAGGCAGTAGAGCGGCTTTCTGTGTAAGTGTCCACCTGTATGTATACTGTCTATGCACATGTGCTGTATTAAGGCAGCATAGCGGCACTTTGTGTAAGTGTTCACCTGTATGTATACTGTTTATGCACGTGTGTTGTATTAAGGCAGCATAGCGGCGCTCGGTGTAAGTGTTCACCTGTTTGTATACTGTCTATGCACGTGTGGTGTACTAAGGCAGCATAGCAGTTCTCTGTGTAACTGTTCACGTGTTTATACTGTCTATGCAAGTGTGCATTTTAAGGCAGCATAGCAACTCTCTGTTTAGGTGTGCACCTTTTTCTACACTGTCTATGCACGTGTGCTGTGTTAAGGCATCATAACAGTTCTCTGTGTAAGTGTTCACCTGTTTATATACTGCCTATGCACGTGTGCTGTGTTAAGGCAGCATAGCAGCTCTCTGTGTAAGTATTCACTTGTTTGTATACTGTCTATGCACCTGTGCTGTATTAAGGGAGCATAGTGGCTCTCTGTGTAAGTGTCCACCTGTTTTTATACTGTCTATTCACGAGTGCTATATTAAGGCAGCATAGAGGCTCTCTGTGTAAGTGTTCACCTGTTCCTATACTTTCTATGCATGTGTGCGGTATTAAAGCAGCATAGCGGCTCTCTGTGTAACTGTTCAACTGTTTGTATAATGTCTATGCATGTGTGCTTTGTTAAGTCAGCAAAGCAGCTCTCTTTGTAAGTGTTCACCTGTTTGTATAATGTCTATGCACGCGTGATCTATTAAGGCAGCCTAGCGGCTCTCTGTGTAAGTGTTCACCTCTATGTATACTGTCTATGCACGTGTGCTGTATTAAGGTTGTACAATGTCTCTCTTTGTAAGTGTTTACTTGTTTGTATAATGTCTATGCGTGTGTGCTGTGTTAAGGCATGATAGCAGCTCTCTGTGTAAGTGTTCACCTGTTTGTATACTGTCTATGCGTTTGTGTTGTATTAAGAAAGCATAGCCTCTCTCTGTGTAAATGTTCACCTGTTTGTATACTGTCTATGCACGTATGCAGTTTTAAAGCATCATAGCAGCTCTCTGTGTAAGTGTTCAACTGTTTGTATACTGTCTATTCGTGTGTGCTGTATTAAGGCATATTAGCAGCTCTCTTTTTAATTGTTCATCTGTTTGTATACTGTTTATGCGTGTGTGCTGTATTAAGGTAGCATATCGGCTCTCTGTGTAACTGTTCACCTGTTTCTATCCTGTCTATGCATGTTTGCGGTATTAAGTCAGCATATCGGCTCTCTGTGTAACTGTTCCCCTGTTTTTATACTGTCTATGCACGTGTGCTGAGTTAAGTACGCAAAGCAGCTCAGTGTAACTGTTCACGTGTTTGTATAATGTCTATGTACGTGTGCTGTATTAAGTTAGCCTAGCGGCTCTCTGTGTAAGTGTTATCCTGTATGTATACTGTCTATGCATGTGTGCTGTATTAAGGTTGTATAGGGGCTCTCTGTGTAATTGTTCACCTGTTTGTATACTGTCTATGCGTGTGTGCTGTATTAAGGCAGCATAGTAGCTCTTTGTGTAAGTGTTCACCTGTTTGTATACTGTCTGTGCACTTGTGCTGTATTAAGGCAGCATAACGGCTCTCTGTGTAAGTGTTCAACTGTTTGTATACTGTCTATGCGTGTGTGCTCTATTAAGACAGCATAGCAACTCTCTGTGTAAGTGTTCACCTGTTTGTATACTGTCTATGCACGTGTGCTGTATTGAGGCAGCATAGCAGCTCTCTGTGTAAGTGTTCACCTGTTTGTATAATGTCTATGCGCTTATGCTCTGTTAAGGCAGCATAGCGGCTCTCTGTGTAAGTGTTCACCTTTTTTTATACTGTCTGTGCAAGTGTGCTGTATTAGTGCAGCATAGCAGCTCTCTGTGTAAGTGTTCACCTGTTTGTATACTGTCTATGCACGTGTGCTCTATTAAGCCAGCCTAGCAGCTTTCTCTGTAAGTGTTCACCTGTTTGTGTACTGTTTATGCACGTGTGCTGTATTAAGGCAGAATTGCATCTCTGTGTGTAAGTGTTCACCTGTTTGTATAGTGTCTATGGGTGTGTGCTGTATTAAGGCAGTATATCTGCTCTCTGTGTAAATGTTCACCTGTTCGTATACTGTCTACTTATATGTGCTGTATTAAGGCAGCATAGCAGCTCTCTGTTTTACTGTTCACCTGTTTGTGTACTGTGTATGCACGTGTGCTGTATTAAAGCAGCATAGCGGCTCTCTGTGTAAGTGTTCAACTGTTTCTATATGGTCTATGCGTGTGTGTTCTATAAAGGCAGCATAGCGGATCTCTGTGTAAGTGTTTACCTCTGCGTATACTCTCTATTCATGTGTGTGGTATTAAGGCAGCATAGTGTCTCTCTGTGTAAGTGTTCACCTGTTTGCATATTGTCTATGTGTGTGCCGTATTTAGGCAGAAGAGCAGCTTTCTGTGTAACTGTTCACATGTTTGTATACTGTCTATGCACGTGTGCTGTGTTAAGTAGCATAGCAGCTCTCTGTGTAAGTGTTCACCTGTTTGTATACTGTCTATGCACGTGTGCTGTATTAAGGCAGCCTAGCGGCTCACTGTGCAAGTGTTCACCTCTATGTATACTGTCTATGCATGTGTGCTTTATTTAGGCATATTAACCGCTTCTGTGTAAGAGTTCCCATTTTTGTATACTGTATATGCGTGTATGCTGTATTTAAGAAGCATAGCAGCTCTCTGTTTATGTATTCACCTGTTTGTATAATGTCTATGTACGTGTGCTTTATTAAGGAAGCCTAGTAGCTCTTTTTGTAAGTGTTAACCTGTATGTATACTGTTTATGCACGTGTGCTGTATTAAGTCTGCATAGTGGCTCTGTGTTTAATTTTTCACCTGTTTGTATACTGTCTATGCGTGTGTGCTGTGCTAAGGCTTCATTGTAGCTCTCTGTGTAACTGTTCACATGTTTGTATACTGTCTATGCACGTGTGTTTTGTTAAGGAAGCATAGCAGTTCTCTGTGTAAGTGTTCACCTGTTGGTATACTGCCTATGCACGTATGCTTTGTTAAGGCAGCATAGCAGCTCTCTGTGTAAGTATTCAACTGTTTGTATACTGTCTATGCACGCGTGCTGTATTAAGGAAGCTTAGCAGCTCTCTGTGTAAGTGTTCACCTATTCCTATACTGTCTATGCATGTGTGCAATATTAAAGCAGCATAGCAGCTCTGTGTAAGTTTCACCTGTTTGTATACTGTCTATGCTCGTTGGCTTTGTTAAGTCAGCAAAGCAGCTCTCTTTGTATGTGTTCACCTGTTCGTATAATGTCTATGCTCGTGTGCTCTATTAAGGGAAGCCTAGTGGCTCTCTGTGTAAGTGTTCACTTGTATGTATACTGTCTATGTACATGTGCTGTATTAAGGCTGCATAGTGTGTCTCTGTGTAAGTGTTCACCTCTTTGTATACTGTCTATGCGTGTGTGCTGTGTTAAGGCAGCATAGCAGCTCTCTGTGTAAGTGTTCACCTGTTTGCATACTGTCTATGCACGTGTGCTGTAATAAGGCAGCATAGCGACTATCTCTTTAAGTGTTCAACTGTTTGTATACTGTCTATGCACTTGTACTGTATTAAGGCAGCATAGGATCTCTGTGTAAGTGTTCACCTGTTTGTATACTGTCCATGTTTTTGTGTTGTATTAAGGCAGCATAGACTCTCTCTGTGTAAATATTCATCTGTTTGTATACTCTCTATGTACGTATGCTGTTTTAAGGCAGCATAGCAGCTCTCTTTGTAACTGTTTACCTGTTTCTATACTGTTTATGCACGTGTGCTGTATTAAGGCACCATAGCGGCTCTCTGTGTAAGTGTTCACCTGTTTGTATACTGTCTATGCTGTGTACAGTATTAAGGCAGCATAGCAGCTTTCTGTTTAAGTGTTCACCTGTTTGTATACTCTCTATGCGTGTGTGCTGTATTAAGGCAGCATAGCGGCTCTCTGTGTAAGTGTTAAACTTATGTATACTGTCTATGCGTGTGTGCTGTGTTAAGTACGCATAGCAGCTCTCTGTGTAAGTGTTAACCTGTATGTATACTGTCTATGCGTGTGTGCTGTTTTAAGGCTGCACAGTGGCTCTCTGTGTAATTGTTCACCTGTTTGTATACTGTCTATGCGTGTGTGCTGTATTAAGGAAACAGCATCTATCTGAATAAGTGTTCACCTGTTTGTATACTGTCTTTGCACGTGTGCTGTATAAAGGCAGCATAGCTTCTCTCTGTGTATGTGTTCACTTGTTTGTATGCTGTCTGTGCATGTGTGCTGTATTAAGGCAGCATAGCAGCTCTCTGTTTATGTCTTCACTGTTTGTATAGTGTCTATGCGTGTGTGCTGTATTAAGGCAGCATATCGGCTCTCTGCGTAAGTGTTCACCTGTTCCTATACTGTCTATGCATATGTGCTGTATTAAGACAGCATAGCGGCTCTCTGTGTTATTGTTCACCTGTTTGTATACTGTCTATGCACGTGTGCTGTATTAAGGCAGCATAGCGGCTCTCTGTGAAGTGTTCACCTGTTTGTATACTCTCTGTGCACATGTGCTGTATTAAGGCAGCATAGCGGCTCTCTGTGTAAGTGTTCAACTGTTTCTATACGGTCTATGCGTGTGTGTTCTATGAAAGCAGCATGGCGGATCTCTGTGTAAGTGTTTACCTCTTCGTATACTCTCTATGCATGTGTGCAGTATAAGGCAGCATAGCGGCTCTATGTGTAAGTGTTCACCTGTTTGCATATTGTCTATGTGTGTGTGCCGTATTAAGGCAAATGAGCAGCTCTCTGTGTAATTGTTTACATGTTTGTACACTGTCTATGCACGTGTGCTAAGTCAGAATAGCAGCTCTCTGTGTAAGTGTTCACCTGTTTTTATACTGTCTATGCACGTGTGCTATATTAAGGCAGCCTAGCGGCTCCCTGTGTAAGTGCTCACCTGTATGTATACTGTCTATGCACGTGTGCTGTATTTAGGCATATTCGCCGCTTCATTGTAAGATTTCCCATTTTTGTATACTGTATATGCGTGTATGCTGTATTAAAGAATTATAGCATCACTCTGTTTAAGTATTCACCTGTTTGTATAATGTCTATGCACGTGTTCTTTATTAAGGAAGCATAGTACCTCTTTGTGTAAGTGTTAACCTGTATGTATACTGTTTTTGCACATGTGCTGTATTAAGTCTGCATAGTGGCTCTTTTTGTAATTGTTCACCTGTTTGTATACTGTCTATGCGTTTGTGCTATGCTATGGCAGCATTGCAGCTCTCTGTGTAACTGTTCACATGTTTGTATACTGTCTATGCACGTGTGCTTTGTTAAGGCAGCATAGCAGTTCTCTGTGTAAGTGTTCACCTGTTTGTATACTGCTCTATCACGTGTGGTGTGTTAAGGCAGCATAGCAGCACTCTGTCTAAATTTTCGCCTGTTTGTATACTGTCTATGGACGTGTGCTGCATTCAGGCAGCATAGCATCTCTCTGTGTAAGTGTTCATCCATTTGTATACCGTTTATGCATGTGTGTTGTATTAAGGCAGCCTAGCGGCAATACATGTAAGTGTTCACCTGTTTGTATACTGTCTATGTACGAGTGCTGTATTAAGGCATCATGGCAGCTCTCTGTGTAAGTGTTCACGTGTTTTTATACTGTCTATGCGTGTGTACTGTATTAAGGCAGCATTGAAGCTTTTTTTGTAAGTGTTTACCTGTTCGTATACTTTCTATGCGTGTGTGCTGTATTAAGGCAGCATAGCGGCTCTCTGTGTAAGTGTTACCTGTTAGTATACTGTCTATGCACGTGTGGTGTATTAAGGCAATCTAGTGGCTCTCTGAGTAAGTGCTCACCTGTATGTATATTGTCTATGCACGTGTGCTGTATTAAAGCAGATTAGCCGCTCTCAGTGTAAGAGTTCCCCTTTTTGTATACAGCCTATGCACGTGTGCTGTATTAAGACAGCATAGCGGCTCTACATGATAGTGTTCACCTGTTTGTATACTGTTTATGTACGAGTGCTGTATTAAAGGAGCATAGCAGCTCTCTGTGTAAGTGTTCACATGTTTGTATATTGTCTATGTGTGTGTGCTGTATTAAGGCAGAATAGCAGCTCTATGTGTAAGTGTACATTAGTTTGTATAATGTCTATGCGTGTGTTCTGTATTAAGGCAGCATAGCAGCTCCCTGTATAAGTGTACACCTGTTTGTATACTGTCTATACGTGTGTGCTGCATTAAGGCAGCATAGCAGCTATCTGTGTAATTGTTCACCTGTTTGTGTACTGTCTATGCTTGTGTGCTGTATTAAGGCAGCATAGCAGCTCTCTGTGTAAGTGTTCACGTGTTCTTATACTGCTATGTGTATGTGCTGTATTAAGGCAGCATTGAAGCTTTTTTTATAAGTGTTTACCTGTTCGTATACTGTGTATGCGTGTGTGCTTTATTAAGGCAGTATAGCGGCTTTTTTTGTAAGTGTTCTCCTGTTTGTATATTGTCTATGTGTGTGTGCTTTATTAAGGCAGTGTAGCAGCTCTCTGTGTAAGTGTTCACCTTTGTATACTGTCTATGCATGTGAGGTGTATTAAGGCATCCTAGCTGCTCTCTGTGTAAGTGTTCACCTTTATGTATACTGTCTATGCACGTGTGCTGGATTAAGGCAGATTTGCCGCTCTCTGTGTAAGAGTTCCCCTTTTTGTATACTGTCTAAGCACGTGTGCAGTATGAAGGCAGCATAGCGGCACTCTGTGTAGTAGTTCACCTGTATGTATACTGTCTATGCACGGTTCTTTATTTAGGCAGCATAGCGGCTCTCTGTTTAAGTGTTCACATGTTTGTATACTATCTATGCATTTGTGCTGGATTAAGGCAACATAGCAGCTATCTGTGTTAGTGTTCATCTGTTTGTATACTGTCCATGTGTGTGTACTCTGTTAAGGCAGCATTGCAGCTCTCTTTGTAAGTGTTCTCTTGTTTGTATACTGTCTATGCACGAGAGCTGTGTTAAGGCAGCATAGCAGCTTTCTTTGTAAGTGTTCACCTGTTTGTATACTGTTAAATCACAAGTGCTGTGTTAAGGCAGCATAGCAGTTCTCTGTGTAAGTGTTCACCTGTTTGTATACTCTCTATGCACGTGTGCTGTGTGAAGGCAGCATAGCAACTCTCTGTTTATGTGTTCACCTGTTTGTATAATGTCTATGCACGTGTGGTGTATGAAGGCAGCCTAGCTGCCCTCTGTGTAAGTATTCACCTATACGTATACTGTTTATGCACGTGTGCTGTTTTAAGGCTGCATATTGGCTCTCTGTGTAATTGTTCACCTTTTCGTATACTTAATATACATGTGTGCTGTATTCAGGCAGCATAGCAGCACTCTGTGCAAGTGTTCACCTGTTTGTATACTGTCTATGCGTGTGTGCTTTATTAAGGCAGCATAGCGGCTGTTTGTGTAAGTGTTCACGTGTTTGTATACTGTCAATGCACGAGTGCTGTATTAAGTCAGCATAGCAGCTCTCTGTGTGAGTGTTCAACTTTATGTATACTGTCTATGCACATGTTCTGTATTAAGGCAGATTAGCCACTCTCTGTGTAAGAGTTGCCCTGTTTGTATACTGTCTATGCACGTGTGCTGTATTAAGGCAGCATATCAGCTCTATGTGTAAGTGTTCACTTCTTTGTATACTGTCTATACGTGTGTGCTGTATTTAGGCAGCATAGCGTCTCTCTGTGTAAGTGTTCATCCATTTCTATACTGTTTATGCATGTGTGTTGTATTAAGGCAGCATAGCGGCAAAACGTGTAAGTGTTCACTTGTTTGTATACTGTCTATGTATTAGTGCTGTATTAAGGCATCATAGCAGCTCTCTGTATAGGTGTTCACGTGTTTTTATACTGTCTATGTGTGTGTACTGTATTAAGGCAGCATTGAAGCTTTTTTTGTGTTTACCTGTTCGTATACTATCTATGCGTGTGTGCTGTATTAAGGCAGCATAGCAGCTCTCTGTGTAAGTGTTACCTGTTAGTATACTGTCTATGCACGTGTGGTGTATTAAGGCAATCTAGTGGCTCTCTAAGTAAGTGTTCACCTGTATGTATACTGTCTATGCACGTGTGCTGTATTAAAGCAGATTAGCCGCTCTCAGTGTAAGAGTTCCCCTTTTTGTATACAGCCTATGCAGGTGTGCTGTATTAAGGCAGCATAGCGACTCTACATGAAAGTGTTCACTTGTTTGTATACTGTTTATGTACGAGTGCTGTATTAAGGGAGCATAGCAGCTCTCTGTGTAAGTGTTCACATGTTTGTATATTGTCTATGTGTGTGTGCTGTATTAAGGCAGAATAGCAGCTCTATGCGTAAGTGTACATTAGTTTGTATAATGTCTATGCGTGTGTGCTGTATTAAGGCAGCATTGCAGCTCTCTGTGTAAGTGTTCACCTGTTTGTATACTGTCTATGCACTTGTGCTGTGTTAAGGCAGCTTAGCAGCTCTGTTTGTAAGTGTTCACCTGTTTGTATACTGTCTATGCACGTGTGCTGTGTCGAGGCAACATAGCAGCTCTCTGTGTAAGTGTTTCCATGTTGTTATACTGTCTATGCACGTGTCATGTATTAAGGCAGCATAGCATCACTCTGTGTAAGTGTACACCTGTTTGTATACTGTCTATGCACGTGTGCTGTATATGGCAGCATAGCGTCTCTCTGTGTAAGTATTCAGCTCTTTATATACTGTCTATGCACGAGTGCTGTACTAAGGCAGCATAGCAGCTCTCTGTGTAAGTGTTCACCTGTTTGTGTACTGTCTAGGCATGTGTGCTGTATTAAGGCAGCATTCAGCTCTCTGTGTAAGTGTTCACTTGTTTTTATAATGTCAATGAGGGTGTGCTGTATTAAGGCAGCAAAGCAGCTCTCTGTGTAAGTTTTCACCTCTGTATAAAGTCTATGCGTGTGTGCTGTATTAAGGCTGCATGCAGCTCTCTGTGTTAGTGTTCACCTGCTTTTATACTGTCTGTGCTTTGTGTGCTGTATTAAGGCAGATTAGTTCCTCTCTGTGTAAGAGTTCCCCTCTTTGTGTACTATCTATGCATGTGTGCTGCATTAAGGCATCATAGCGGCTCTACGTGTAAGTGTTTACCTGTTTGTATACTGTCTATGTACGAGTGCTGTATTAAGACAGCATAGCAGCTCTCTGTGTAAGTGTTCACGTGTTCTTATACTGTCTATGTGTATGTGCTGTATTAAGGCAGCATTGAAGCTTTTTTTGTAAGTGTTTACCTGTTCATATACTTTGTATGCGTGTGTGCTGTATTAAGGCAGAATAGCGGCTCTTTTTGTAAGTGTTCACCTGTTTGTATATTGTCTATGCGTGTGTGCTGTATTAATGCAGTGTAGCAGCTCTCCGTGTAAGTGTTCACCTTTGTATACTGTCTATGCACATGTGGTGTATTAAGGCATACTAGCTGCTCTCTGTGTATGTGTTCACCTTTATGTATATTGTCTATGCACGTGTGCTGGATTAAGGCAGATTAGCCGCTCTCTGTGTAAGTGTTCCCATTTTTGTATACTGTCTATGCACGTGTGCTGTATTAAAGCAGCATAGCGGCTCTACGTAAAAGTGTTCACTTGTTGTATACTGTCTATGTACGAGTGCTGTATTAAGGGAGCATAGCAGCTTTCTGTGTAAGTGTGCACATGTTTGTATATTGTCTATGTGTGTGTGCTGTATTAAGGCAGCATAGCAGCTTTATGTGTAAGTGTTCACCAGTTTGTATAATGTCTATGTGTGTGTGCTGTATTAAGGCAGCATAGCAGCTCTCTGTGTAAGTGTTCACCAGTTTGAATAATGTCTATGCGTGTGTGCTGTATTAAGGCAGCATAGCATCTCTCTGTTTAAGTGTTCACCTGTTTGTATACTGTCTATGCGTTTATGCTATATTAAGGCAGCATTGAAGCTTTCTTTGTAAGTGTTTACCTCTTTTATACTATCCATTCGTGTGTGCTGTAGTAAATTAGCATAGCGGCTCTCTTTGTAAGTGTTCACCTGCATGTATATGGTCTATGCACATGTGCTGTATTAAGACAGCATAGCAGCTTTCTGTGTAAGTGTTCACCTGTTTGTATACTGTCTATGCGTGTGTGCTGTATTAAGGCAGCATAGCGGCTCTCTGTGTAAGTGTTCAACTGTTCGTATACTCTTATGCATGTGTGCGGTATTATGGCTGCATAGCGACTCTCTGTGTAACTGTTCACCTGTTTGTATACTGTCTCTACACGTGTGTTGTGTTATCAGCATAGCAGCTCTCTGTGTAAGTGTTCAAGTGTTTGTATACTGTCTATGCACGTGTGCTGTATTAACGCAGCATAGCGGCTCTCTTTGTCAGTGTTCACCTGTATGTATTCTGTCTATGCGCGTGTGCTGTATTAAAGCAGCATAGCGGCTCTCTGTGTAAGTGTTCAACTGCTTGTATACTTTTTATGCACGTGTGCTGTGTTAAGTCAGCATAGCTGCTCTGTTTGTAAGTGTTCACCTTTTTGTATACTGTCTAGACACGAGTGCTGTATTAAGGAAGCATAGCGGCCCTCTGTGTAAGGGTTCAGCTCTTTGTATACTTTCTATGCATGAGTGCTGTGTCAAGGCATCATAGCAGCTCTCAGTGTAAGTGTTTACCTGTTTTTATACTGTCTATGCACGTGTCATGTATTAAGGCAGCACAGCAGCACTCTGGGTAAGTGTACACCTATTTGAATACTGTCTCTGCATGTGTGCTGCATTAAGGCAGCATAGCAGCTCTCTGTAATTGTTCACCTGTTTGTGTACTGTCTATGCGTGTGTGCTGTATTAAGGCAGCATAGCGGTTCTCTGTTTAAGTGTTCACCTGTTCGTATAGTGTCTTTGTGTGTGTGGTATTAAGGCAATATTGCGGCTCCCTATGTAACTGTTCACCTGAATGTACACACTTTATGAATATGTGCTGTGTTAAGACAGCATAGCAGCTCTCTTTGTAAGTGTTCACTTGTGTATACACTCTCTATGCACGAGTGCTTTATTAAGGCAGCCTAGAGGGTCTCTGTGTAAGTGTTCACCTGTATGTATACTGTCTATGCACGTGGGGTGTATTAAGGCAGCATAGCAGCTCTCTGTGTAAGTTTTCACCTGTTTGCATACTGTCTTTGCGTGTGTGCTGTATTAAGGCAGCATTGCAGCTCTCTGTGTAAATGTTCACCTGTTTTTACACTGTCTATACGTATGTGCTGTATTAAGGCGTCATTGCAGCTTTCTGTGTAAGTGTACACCTGGTTGTATACTCTCTAGGCGTGTGCTGTATTAAGGCAGCGTAGCGGCTCTCTGTGTAAATGTTCACCAATTTGTATACTTTCTATGCACGTGTGCTGTATTAAGGCAGCATAGCAGCTCTCTGTTTAAGTGTTCACCTGTTTGTATACTGTCTATTCATGTGTGCTGTATTAAGACAGCATAGCAGCTCTCTGTGTAAGTGTTCACCTTTTTGTATACTCTCTATGCACGTGTGCTGTATTAAGGAGGAATAGCAACTCTGTGTAATAGTTCACCTGATTGTATACTATGCACGTGTGCTGTATTGAGGCAACATAGCATCTCTCTGTGTAAGTTTTCACCTGTTTGTATTCTCTCTATATGTGTGTGCTGTATTAAGGCAGCATAGTGGCCCTCTGTGTAAGTGTTCACCTGATTGTATACTGTTTATGCACATGTGCTGTATTAAGGCAGCAGAGCAGCTCTCTGCGTAAGTGTTCACGTGTTTGTATACTCTCTATGCACGTGTGCTGTACTAAGTCAGCATAGCAGTCTCTGTGTAAGTGTTCACCTGTTTGTATACTGTCTATGCACGTGTGCTGTATTAAAGCAGCATTGCAGCTCTCTGTGTAAGTGTTCACCACTTTGTATACAGTCTATGCGTGTGTGGTCTATTAAGGCAGCATTGCAGCTCTCTGTGTAAGTGTTCACCTCTTTGTATACAGTCTATGCGTGTGTGGTCTATTAAGGTAGCATTGCAGGTCTCTGTATATGTGTTCACCTATTTGTATTATGTGTATGCGTGTTTGCTGTATTAAGGCAGCATAGAGACTCTCTCTGTAAGTGTTCACCTGTTTGTATACTGTCTATGCGTGAGTGCTGTATCAGGCAGTATAGCAGCGCTCTGTGTAAGTGTTCACCTGTTCGTATACTGTCTATGCACGTATGCTGTATTAAGGCAGCTTAGTGGCTCTCTGTGTAAGTGTTCACCAGTATGTATACTGTCTACGCACGCATGCTGTATTTAAACAGCCTAGCAGCTCTCTGTGTAAGTGTTCACCTTTTTGTATAATGTCTATGTGTGTTTGCTGTATTAAGGCAGCGTAGTGACTCTCTGTGTAAGTGTTCACGTGTTTGTATACTGTCTATGTATGTGTGCTGTATTAAGGCAGCATAGCGGCTCTCTGTGTAAGTTTTCACCAGTATTTATATTGTCTATGCACGCGTGCTGTATTAAGGCAGCATAGTAGCTCTCTGTGTAAGTGTTTACCTGTTTGTATAGTTTCTATGCGTATGTGCTGTATTAAGACAGCATAGCGTCTCACTGTGCAAGTGTTCACCTGTAAGTATACTGTCTATGCACGTGTGCTCTATTACGGCAGCAAAGCGGCTCTCTGTGTAAGTGTTCACCTGTTTGTATACTGTCTATGCACGTGTGCTGTATTAAGGCAGCATGGCAGCACTCTATGTAAGTGTTCACTTGATTGTATATTGTCTATGCATTAGTGTTGTATTAAGCCAGCATAGCAGCTCTCTGTATAAGTGTTCACCTGTTTGTATACTGTCTATGCGTGTATGCTGTATTAAATCAGCATATCGGCTTTCTTTGTAATTGTTCACCTGGTTGTATACTGTCTATGCACGTGTGCTGTATTAAGGCAGCCTAGCGGCTCTCTGTGTAAATATTCACATGTATGTATACTGTCTATGCACGTGTGTTGTATTAAGGCCGCATAGCAGCTCTTTGTGTAAGTGTTTGCCTGTTTTTATACTGTCTATGCGTGTGTGCTGTATTAAAGCAGTATAGCAGCTCTTTGTGTAAGTGTTCACCTGTTCGTATACTGTCTATGCACGAGTTCTTAATTAAGTCAGCATAGCAGCTCTTTGTGTAAGTGTTCAACCTTATGTATACTGTCTATGCACATGTGCTGTATTAAGGCAGATTAGTCGCTCTCTGTGTAAGAGTTCCCTGTTTATTATATTGTCTATGCACGTGTGCTGTATTAAGGCAGATTAGCCGCTCTCTGTATAAGAGTTTCCCTGTTTGTATACTGTCTATGCAGGTGTGCTGTATTAAGCAGCATAGCAGCTCTCTGTGTAAGTGTTCACCTGTTTGTCTATGCGAGTGTGCTGTATTAAGGCAGCATAGCGGCTCTCTCTGTAAATGTACACCTCTATGTGTACTGTCTATGCACATGTACTGGATTAAGGCAGCATAGCGGCTCTCTGTGTAAGTGTTCACCTGTTTGTATACTGTCTCTGCTCATGGGCTGTATTAAGGCAGCATAGCAGCTCTCTGGGTAAGTGTTCGCCTGTTTGTATACTGTCTATGCGTGTGTGCTGTATTAAGGCAGCATAGCGGCTCTCGTGTAGGTTTTCACCTGTTCGTATACTGTCTATACACGTGTGCTGTGTTAAGGCAGCATAGCAGCTCTTTTTGTAAGTGTTCGCCTGTTTTTATACTATGTATGGACCTGTGCTGTATTAAGGCAGCATAGCATTTCTCTGTGTAAGTGTTCATCTGTTTGTATACTGTCTATGCAAGTGTGCTGTATTAAGGCAGCATAGTGGCTTTTTGTGTAAGTGTTCACCTGTTTGTATACTCTCTATGCGTGTGTGCTGTATTAAGGCAGCATAGTGGCTCTCCGTGTTAGTGTTCAACATTTTATACTGTCGATGTACGAGTGCTGTATTAAGGCAGCATAGCTGTTCTCTTTGTAAGTGTTCACCTGTTTGTATACTGTCTCTGCGTGTTTACTGTATTAAGGCAGCATTGAATCTTTCTTTTTAAGTTTTTAACTGTTTGTATACTGTCTATGCGTGTCAGCTGTATTAAAGCAGCATGCCGGACCTCTGTGTATGTGTTCACCTGTTTGTATATTGTCTATGTGTGTGTGCTGTATTAAGGCAGTATAGCATACTCTGAGTAAGTGTTCACCTGTGTGTATACTGTCTATGCACGTATTTAGTATTAAGACAGCCGAGCGGCTCTCTCTGTGTTTGCCTGTATGTATACTGTCGATGCACGTGTGCTGTATTAAGGCAGCATTGCAGCTTTCTGTGTAAGTGTACACCTGTTTGTATGCTATCTATGCATGTGTTGAATTAAAACAGCATAGCAGCTCTCTGTTTTAGTGTTCACCTGTATGTATACTGTCTATGCACGTGTGCTGTATTAAGGCAGATTAGCTGCTCTCTGTGTAAGAGTTTTCCTGTTTGTATACTGTCTATGAACGTGAACTGTATTAAGGCAGAATAGAAGCTCTTTGTGTAAGTGTTCACCTGTTTGTACACTGTCTATTCATGTGTGTGCTGTATTAAAACAGCATAGCAGCTCTCTGTGTAAGTGTTCACCTGTTTGTGTACTGTCTATGCACCTGTGCTGTATAAAGGCAGCATAGTGGCTCTCTGTAGAAGTGTTCACCTGCTGTATACTGTCTATGCACGTGTGCTGTATTGAGGCAGCATAGCAGCTCTCTGTGTAAATGTTCACCTATTTGTATTCTGTCTATGCGTGTGTGCTGTATAAGGCAGCAGAGCGGCTCTGTGTGTAAGTGTTCACCTGTATGTATACTGTCTATGCACGTGTGCTGTATAAAGGCAGATAAGCCGCTCTCTGTGTAAGATTTCCCCTGTTTGTATACTGACTCTTCACGTGCGTTGTATTAAGGCAGCAAAGCAGCTCTCTGTGTAAGTGTTCACCTGTTTGTATACTGTCTATGCATGTGTGCTGTATTAAGGCAGCATTGCAGCTCTCTGTGTAAGTGTTTCCCTGCTTGTATACTGTCTATGCCAGTGTGCAGTGTTAAGACAGCAGTGGTGCTCTCTGTGTAAGTGTTGACCTGTTTGTATACTGTCTATGCGTTTGTGCTCTATTAAGGCAGCATGCAGCCCTCTGTGTTAGGGTTCACCTGTTTGTATAATATCTATGCGTGTTTGCTGTATTAAGTCAACATAATGATTCTCTGTTCAAGTGTTCACGTTTTTGTATACTCTCTATGCACGTGTGCTGTATTAAGGCAAAATAGCAACTCTCTGTGTAATAGTTCACCTGATTGTATACTATGCACGTGTGCTGTATTGAGGCAGCATAGCATCTCTCTGTGTAAGTTTTCACCTGTTTGTATTCTCTCTATCAGTGTGTTCTCTATTAAGGCAGCATATCGGCTTTCTTTGTAAGTGTTCACCTGTTGTATACTGTCTATGCACTTGTGCTGTATTAAGGCAGCATAGTGGCTCTCTGTGTAAGTGTTCACCTGTTTGTATACTGTCTATGCACGTGTGCTGTATTAAGGCAGCATGGCAGCACTCTGTGTAAGTGTTCACCTGTTTGTATACTGTCTATGCACGTGTGCTGTATTAAGGCAGCATAGCAGCTCTCTGTGCAAGTGTTCACCTGTTTGTATACTGTCTATGCATGTATGCTGTATTAAGTCAGCATAGCACTCTCTCTGTAAGTGTTTAACCTTATGTATACTTCTATGCACATGTGCTGTATTAAGGCAGATTAGCCGCTCTCTGTGTAAGAGTTCCCCTGTTAGTATATTGTCTATGAACGTGTGCTGTATTAAGGCAGATTAGCCGCTCTCTGTGTAAGAGTTTCCCTGTTTTCATACTGTCTATGCACGTGTGCTGTATCAAGGCAGCATAGCCCTCTCTGTGTAAGTGTTCACCTGTTTGTATACTGTCTATGCGAGTGTGCTGTATTAAGGCAGCATAGCGGCTCTCTCTGTAATTATTCACCTCTTTGTTTACTGTCTATGCACATGTTCTGGTTTAAGGCAGCATAGTGGCTATCTGTGTAAATGTTCACCTGTTTATATACTGTCTATGCTCGTGGGGTGTATTAAGGCAGCACAGCAGCTCTCTGTGTAAGTGTTCGCCTGTTTTTATACTGACTATGCGTGTGTGCTGTATGAAGGCAGCATAGCGGCTATCGTGTAAGTGTTCACCTGTTCGTATACTGTCTATGCACGTGTGCTGTATTAAGGCAGCATAGCAGCTCTCTTTGTAAGTTTTCGCCTGTTTGTATACTATGTATGGACCAGTGCTGTATTAAGGGATCATAGCATTTCTCTGTGTAAGTGTTCATCTGTTTGTATACTGTTTATGAAAGTGTGCTGTATTAAGGCAGCATAGTGGCTTTTTGTGTAAGTGTTCCCTTGTTTGTATACTCTCTATGCGTTTGTGCTGTATTAAGGCAGCATAGTTGCTCTTCGTATTAGTGTTCAACTTTTTTATACTGTCGATGTACGAGTGCGGTATTAAGGCAGCATACCAGTTCTCTGTGTAAGTGTTCACCTGTTTGTATACTGTCTCTTCGTGTGTACTGTATTAAGGAAGCATTGAAGCTTTCTTTTTAAGTGTTTACCTTTTCGTATACTGTCAATAGTTTGAGCTGTATTAAAGCAGCATGGCGGTTCTCTGTGTAAGTTTTCACCTCTTTGTATATTGTCTATGTGTGTGTGCTGTATTAAGGCATCATAGCATACTCTGTGTAAGTGTTCACCTGTGTGTATACTGTCTATGCACGTGTGCATTATTAAGACAGCCGAGCGGCTCTCTCTGTTTTTGCCTGTATGTATACTGTCTATGCACGTGTGCTGTATTAATCAAATTAGCCGCACTCTGTGTAAGAGTTCCCCTGTTTATATACTGTCTATGCACTTGTGCTGTATTAAGGCTGATTAGCCACTCTCTGTGTAAAAGTTCTCCTGTTTGTATACTGTCTATGTGGGTGTGCTGTATTAAGGAAGCATAGCAGCTCTCTGTGTGTGTGCTGTATTAGGCAGCATGCAGCTCTCTGTGTAAGTTTTCACCTGTTTTTATACTGTCTGTAAGTGTGTGCTGTATTAAGGCAGATTAGTCACTCTCTGTGTAAGAGATCCCCTGTTTGTATAGTGTCTACGCATGTGTGCGGTATTAAGGCAGCATAGTGGCTCTCTGTGTTACTGTTCACCTGTTTGAATACTGTTTATACAGGTGTGCTGTGTATTCAGCATAGCAGCTCTTTGTGTAAGTGTTCACCAGTTTGTATAGTGTCTAAGCACGTGTGCTGTGTTAAGGCAGCATAGCAGCTCTGTGTAAGTATTCACCTGTTTGTATACTGTCTGTGCACGTGTGCTGTGTCGAAGCATCATAGCAGCTCTTTGAGTAAGTGTTCATATGTTTGTAAACTGTCTATGCACGTGTGCTGTATTAAGGCAGCATAGCTGCTCTCTGTGTAAGTTTTCACCTCTTTGTATACTGTCTATGCACGTGTGCTGTATTAAGGCATCATAGCGGCTTTCTGTGTAAGTGTTCAGCAGTTTGTATACTCCCTATGCACAAGTGCTGTATTAAGGCAGCATAAAAACTCTCTGTGTAAGTGTTCCCCTGTTTCTATACTTTTTATGTGTGTGTACTGTATTAAGGCAGCATAGCCGCTCTCTTTGTAAGTGTTCACCTGTTCGTATACTGTCTATGCATGTGTGCAATATTAAGGCAACATAGCGGCTCTCTGTGTAAGTGTTCACCTGTTTGTATACTGTCTATGCTTGTGTGCTGTATTAAGGCAGCATAGCGGCTCTTTGTGTAAGTGTTCAGCAGTTCTTATACTGGCTATGCATGTGTGCGGAATTAAGTCAGCATAGTGGCTCTCTGTGTAACTGTTCCCCTGTTTGTATACTGTATATACACGTGTGCTGTGTTGTCAGCATAGCAGCTCTCTGTGTAAGTGTTCACCTGTTTGTATACTGTCTTTGCAAATGTGCTGTATTAGGGCAGCATAGCAGTACTCTTTGTAAGTGTTCACCTGTATGTATACTGTCTATGCGCATGTGCTGTGTAAAAGCAGCATAGCGGCTCTCTGTGTAAGTGTTCACCTGTTTGTATTTTGTCTATTCGCGTATGCTGTATTAAGGCAGCATAGCGACTCTCTGTGTAAGTGTTCACCTGTTTGTATTTTGTCTATTCACGTATGCTGTATTAAGGCAGCATAGCGGTTCTCTGTGTAATTCTTCAGCTGTTTGTATACTGTCTTGCACGAGTGCTGTATTAAGGCAGCATAACAGCTCTCTGTGTAATTGTTCAACTGTATGTATACTGTCCATGCATGTGTGCTTTTTTAAGGCAGCATAGTAGCTCTCTGTGTAAGTGTTCACCTGTTTGTATACTGGCTATGCACGTGTGCTGTATTAAGGCAGCATAGCAGCTCTCTTTGTAAGTGTTCAACTGTTTGTATACTGTCTATGCAAGTGTGATATATAAAGGCAGCATAGCTGCTCTCTGTGTAAAGTTCACCTGTTTGTATATTGTCTATATGTCTGTGCTGTATTAAGGCTGCATTGCACCTCTTTGTGTAAGGGTTCCCCTGTATGTATACTGTCTGTGCGTGTGTCCTGTATTAGGACAGCATTGCAGCTTTCTGTGTAAGTGTTCACCTGTTTGTATACTATCTATGCGTGTGTTGTATTAAAACAGCATAGCAGCTCTCTGTGTAAGTGTTCATCTGTTTGTATACTGTCTATGCACGTGTGCTGTATTAAGGCAGATTAGTTGCTCTCTGTGTAAGTGTTCACCTGTTTGTATTTTGTCTATGCACGTGTGCTGTATAAAGGTAGCATAGCGGCTCCCTTTGTAAGTGTTCAGCTGTTTGTATACTGTCTATGCACGAGTGCTGTATTAAGGCAGCATAGGAGCTATCTGTGTAAGTGTTTACCTGTTTGTATACTTTCTATGCGTGTGTCCTGTATTAAGGCAGCATAGCGGCTCACTGTGTAAGTGTTCACCTGTTCGTATACACTCTATGCATGTGTGTGATATTAAGGCAACATAGCAACTCTCTGTGTAACTGTTCCCCTATTATAAACTGTCTATGCACGTGTGCTCTTTTTAGTCAGCATTGCAGCTCTCTGTGTAAGTGTTAACCTGATATTATACTGTCTATGAACGTGTGCTGAATTAAGGCAGCCTAGCGGCTTTCTGTGTAAGTGTTCACCTGTATGTATACTGTTTATGCACGTGTGCTGTATTAAGGCAGCATATCAGCTCTCTTTGTAAATGTTCACCTGTTTGTATACTGTCTATGCACATGTTCTGTATTAAGCCAGCATAGCAGCTCTCTGTGTAAATGTTCACCTGTTTGTATACTGTCTATGCAATTGTGCTGTATTAAGGCAGCATAGCAGCTCTCTGTTTAAGAGTTCACCTTTTGTATATTGTCTATGCGTGTGAGCTGTGTTAAAGCTGCATGACGGTTCTCTGTGTAAGTGTTCACCTTTATGTATACTGTCTATGCACGTGTGCCGTATTAAGGCAGATTAGCCGCTCTCTGTGTAAGAGTTTCCCTGTTTGTATACTGTTAATGCACGTGTGCTGTATTAAGGCTGATTAGACACTCTCTGTGTAAGAGTTCTCCTGTTTGTATAATATCTATGCGTTTGTGCTGCATTAAGGCAGCATGCAGCTCTCTGTGTAAGTGTTACCCGTTTTTTTTACTGTCTGTGTGAGCGTGCTGTATTAAGGCAGATTAGTCACACTCTGTGTAAGAGTTCCCCTGTTTGTATACTGTCTATGTGTGTGTGCTGTATTAAGGCAGCATAGCGGCCCTTTGTGAAAGTGTTCACCTGTTTGTATACTGTCTATGCATGTGTGCAGTATTAAGGCAGCATAGTGTCTCTCTTTGTAAGTGTTCATTATATGTATACTCTCTATGTGCATGTGTTGTATTAAGGCAGCCTATCTGCTCTCTGTGTAAGTGTTCACATGTTTGTATACTGTCTATACACGTTCGCTGTATTAAGGCAGCATATCAGCTCTCTGTGTTAGTGTTCACCTGTTTGTATACTGTCTATGCAAGTGTGTTCTATTAAGGCAGAATAGCGGCTCTCTGTGTAAGTGTTCACCTGTATGTATACTGTCTATACGCATGTGTTGAATTAAGGCAGCATAGCTGCTCTCTGTGTAAGTGTTCACATGTTTGTATACTGTCTATGCACGTGCGCTTTATTAAGGCAGCATAGCAGCTCCCTGTGTAAGTGTTCACCTGTTAGTATATTGTCTATGCACGTGTGGTGTATTAAGGCAGCATAGCGGCTTTCTGTGTACGTGTTCAGCAATTTGTATACTGTCTATGCAGAAGTGCTGTATTAAGGCAGCATAAAAGCTCTCTGTGTAAGTGTTCACCTGTTTGTATCCTTTCTATGCGTGTGTGCTGTATTAAGGCAGCATAGCCGCTCTCTTTGTAAGTGTTCACCTGTTCGTATACTGTCTATGCAATTGTGATATATTAAAGCAGCATAGCAGCTCTCTGTGTAAGAGTTCACCTGTTTGTTATTTGTCTATGCGTGTGTGCTGTATTAAGGCTGCATTGCAGCTTTCTGTGTAAGTGTACACCTGTTTGTATACTATCTATGCGTGTGATCTATTAAAACATCAAAGCCGCTCTCTGTGTAAGTGTGCACCTGTTTGT
This sequence comes from Xerus rutilus, assembly GCA_028644305.1. Lineage (NCBI taxonomy): Eukaryota > Metazoa > Chordata > Mammalia > Rodentia > Sciuridae > Xerus > Xerus rutilus. Next base: position 5,162,448 of record JAQQSJ010000020.1, read on the forward strand.
ATACTGTCTATGCACGAGTACTGTATTAAGGCAGCATAGAAGCTCTTTGTGTAAGTATTCACCTGTTTGTATACTGTCTATTCATGTGAGCTGTATTAAGGCATCATAGCAGCTCTCTTTGTAATTGTTCACCTGTTTGTGTACTGTCTATGCACCTGTGCTGTATTAAGGCAGCATAGTGGCTCTCTGTGTAAGTGTCACCTGCTGTATACTGTCTTTGCACGTGTGCTGTATTTAGGCAGCATAGCAGCTCTCTGTGTAAATGTTCACCTATTTGTAGTCTGTCTATGCGTGTGTGCTGTATAAGGCAGCATAGCGTCTCTCTGTGTAAGTGTTCACATGTTTGTATACTCTCTTGGCACGTGTGCTGTATTAAGGCAGCAAAGGAGCTCTCTGTGTAAGTGTTCACCTGTTTGTATACTGTCTGTGCACGTGTGATGTATTAAAGCAGCATAGCTGCTCTCTGTGCAAGTGTTCACCTATTGGTATACTCTCTATGCATGTGTGCGGTATTAAGGCAGCATTGCAGCTCTCTGTGTAAGTGTTTACCTCTTTGTATACTGTCTATGCCTGTGTGCTCTATTAAGGCAGCATTGCAGCAATCTGTGTAAGGGTTCACCTGTTTGTATAATGGCTAAGCGATTTTGCTGTATTAAGGCAGCATAGTGACACTCTGTGTAAGTGTTCACCTGTTTGTATACTGTCTATGCACGTGTGCTGTATTAAGGCAACATAGCGGCTCTTCGTGTAAGTGTTTACCTGTTCGTATACTGTCTATGCACATGTGCTGTATTAAGGCAGCACAGCGGCTCTCTGTGTAATTGTTCACCAGTATGTATACTGTATATGCACGTGTGTTGTATTAAGGCAGCATAGCAGCTCTCTGTGTAAGTCTTTACCCGTTTGTATACAGTCTATTCACGAGTGCTGTATTTAGGCAGCATAACGTCTCTCTGTGTAATTGTTCACCTGTATGTATACAGTCTATGCACGTGTGCTGTATTAAGGGAGATTAGCTGCTCTCTGTGTAAGAGTTTCCCTTTTTGTATACTGTTTATGCGTGTGTCATGTATTAAGACAGCATAGCGGCTCTCTGTGTAAGTGTTCACTTATTTTTATACTGTCTATGTGTGTGTGCTGTATTAGAGCAGATTAGTCGCTCTCTTTGTAATTGTTCCCCTGTTTGTATACTTTTAATGCACGGGTCATGTATTAAGGTAGCATAGCCTCCCTCTGTGTAAGTGTTCACCTGTTTGTGTACTGTTTATGCACGTGTGCTGTATTAAGGCAGCATAGCAGCTCTCTTTGTAAATATTCACCTTTTTGTATACTGTCTTGTGTGTGTGCTGTATTAAGGCAGCATAGCGGCTTTTTGTGTAAGTGTTCACCAGTTCGTATACTGTCTATGCATGTGTGCAGAATTAAGTCAGCATAGTGGCTCTCTTTGTAACTGTTCCCCTGTTTGTATACTGTATATACACGTGTTCTGTGTTGTCAGCATAGCAGCTCTCTGTGTAAGTGTTCACCTGTTTCTATACTGTCTATGCACATGTGCTGTATTAAGGCAGCATAGCAGTTCTCTGTGTATGGGTTCAACTGTATGTATTCTCTCTATGCGCATATGCTCTTTTCATCAGCATAGCGGCTCTCTGTGTAAGAGTTCACCTGTTTGTATTATGTCTATGCACGTGTGTTGTATTAAGGCAGCATAGCTGCTCTCTGTTTAAGTGTTCAGTTGTTTGTATACTATCTATGCACGAGTCCTGTATTAAGGCAGCATAGCATCTCTCTGTGTAATTGTTCACCTTTTTGTATACTATCTATGCAAGTGTGCTGTATTAAAGTAGCATAGCAGCTCTCTGTGTAAGTGTTCACCTGTTTGTATACTTTCAATGCACGTGTGCTGTATTAACACAGAATATCTGCTCTCTGTGTGAGAATTTTTCTGTTTGTATACTGTCTATGTACGTGTGCTGTGTTAAGGCAGCATAGAAGCTCTCTGTGTAAGTGTTCCCCTGTTTGTATACTGTCTATTCGTGTGTGCTAGATTAAGGCAGAATAACAGCTCTCTGTGTATATGTTAACCTGTTTGTGTACTATCTATGCACGTGTGCTGTATTGAGGCAGCATACCAGTTCTCTGTGTAAATGTTCACCTAATTGTATTCTGTCTATGCATGTGTGCTGTATAAGGCAGCATAGCGGCTCTCTGTGTAAGTGTTCACCTGTTTGTATAGTGTTTATGCGTATTTGCTGTATTAAGGCCGCATCGCAGCTCTCTGTTTATGTGTTACTTGTTTGTATACTGTCTTTGCACGTGTGCTGTATTAGGGCAGCATAGCAAATTTCTATGTAAGTGTTTACATGTTTGTATACTGTCTGTGCACTTGTGAGGTATTCAAGCAGCATAGCGGCTCTCTGTCTAAGTCTTTACCTGTTTGTATACTATCTATGCACGAGTGCTGTATTAAGGGATTATAGCGGCTCTCTATGTAAGTGTTCACCTGTATGTATACAGTCTATGCACGTGTGATGTATTAAGGCAGATTAGCCACTCTCTGTTTAAGAGTTCCCCTGTTTTTATACTGTCTATGAGTGTGTGCTGTATTAGGGCAGATTAGCCGCTCTCTGTGTAATTGTTCTCCTGTTTGTATACTGTTAATGCACGTTTCATGTATTAAGGCAGCATAGCAGCTCTCTGTGTAAGTGTTCACCTGTTGTATACTGTCTATGTGTGTGTTCTGTATTAAGGCAGTATAGCGGCTATTTGTGTAAGTGTTCACCTTTTCGTATACATTCTATGCATGTGCGCGGTATTTAGTCAGCATAGTGGCTCTCTGTGTAACTGTTCCCCTGTTGTATACTGTATATACACGTGTGCTGTGTTGTCAGCATAGCAACTCTCTGTGTAATTGTTCACCTGTGTGTATACTGTCTATGCACATGTGCTGTGTTAAGGCAGCATAGCAATACTCTTTGTAACTGTTCAACCGTATGTATACTGTCTATGCGTATGTGCTGTATTAATGCAGCATAGCGGCTCTCTGTGTAAGTGTTCACCTGTTTGTATACTGTCTATGCACGCGTGCTGTATTAAGGCAGCATAGCGGCTCTCTGTGTAAGTGTTCAGATGTTTGTATACTGTCTATGCACGAGTACTGTATTAAGGCAGCATAGCAGGTCTCTATGTAAGTTTTAACCTCTTTGTATACTTTCTATGCATCTGTGCTGTATTAGGCAGCATAGCGACTCACTGTGTAAGTGTTCCCCTGTTCGTATACTTTCTATGCATGTGTGCGGTATTAAGAAAACACAGCGGCTCTCTGTGTAACTGTTCACCTGATTGTACACTCTCTATGCACGTGTGCAGTGTTTAGTCAGCATAGAAGCTCTCTGTGTAAGTGTTCACCTGCTTTTATACTGTCTATGAAGGTGTGCTGTATTAAGGCAGTCTAGCGGCTCTCTGTGTAAGAGTTCACCTTTATGTATACTGTCTATGCACGTGTGCTGTATTAAGCCAGCATATCAGCTCTCTGTGTAAGTGTTCACCTGGTTGAATACTGTCTATGCACGTGAGCTGTATTAAGGCAGCATAGCAGCTCTCTGTGTAAGTGTTCACCTCTTTGTATACTGTCTTTGGAATTGTGCTGTTTAAGGCAGCATAGCAGCTCTCTGTGTAAGAGTTCACCTGTTTGTATATTGTGTAGGCATGTGTGCTGTATTAAGGCAGCATTGCAGCTTTCTGTGTACGTGTTCAACTGTATGTATACAGTCTATGCGTGTGTGCTGTATTAAGGCAGCATTGCAGCTTCCTGTGTAAGTGTTCACCTGTTTGTATACTGTTTATTTGTGTGCTGTATTAAGGCAGCATAGTGGCTCTCTGAGTAAGTGTTCACCTGTTTGTATACTCTCTATGCACGTGTGCAGTTTTAAGGCAGATTAGCTGCTCTCTGTGTAAGAATTGCCCTGTTTGTATATTGTCTATGCACGTGTGCTCTCTTAAGGCAGCATAGCAGCTCTTTGTGTAAGTGTTCACCTTTTTGTATACTGTCTGTGCGTGTGTGCTGTATTAATGCAGCATAGCGACTCTTTGTGTAAGTGTTATCCTGTTTGTATTCTGTCTATGCACCTGTGCTGTATTAAGGCAGCATAGTGGCTCTCTGTATAAGTGTCACCTGTTGTATACTCTTTATGAACGTGTGCTGTATTAAGGAAGCATAGCAACTTTCTGTGTAAGTGTTCACCTGATTGTATACTGTCTATGCACGTGTGCTGTATTGAGGCAGCATAGCAGCTCTCTGTGTAAATGTTCACCTGTTTGTATTCTGTCTATGCCTGTGTGCTGTATTAAGGCAGCATAGCGGCTCTCTGTGTAAGTGTTCACCTGTTTGTATACTCTTTACACATATGGGCTGTATTAAGGCAGCATAGCAGCTCTCTGTGTATGTGTTCACCTGTTTGTAACTGTCTATGCAATTGTGCTATATTAAGGCAGCATAGCAGCTCTCTGTGTAAGAGTTCACCTATTTGTATATTTTCTATGCGTGTGTTCTGTATTAAGGCAGCATTGCAGCTCTCTGTGTACGTATTCACCTGTATGTATACTGTATATGTGTGTTTACTGTATTAAGGGAGCATTGAAATTTCTTTGTAAGTGTGTATCTGTTCGTATACTGTCTATGTGTTTTAGCTGTATTAAAGCAGCATGGCGGTTCTTTCTGTAAGTGTTCACCTGTATGTATACTGTCTATGCACTTGAGCTGTATTAAGACAGATTAGCCGCTCTCTGTGTAAGAGTTCCCCTATTTGTATACTGTTATGCACGTGTGCTGTATTAAAGCAGCATTACAGCTTTCTGTGTAATTGTTCACCGTTCTGTATACTGTTTATGCATGTGCTGTATTAAGGCAGCATAGTGGCTCTCTGTGTAAGTGTTCACCTGTTTGTATACTTTCTATGCACGTGTGTTGTTTTAAAGCAGATTAGCTGCTCTCTGTGTAAGAATTGCCCTGTTTGTATATTGTCTATGCACGTGTGCTCTCTTAAGGCAGCATAGCAGCTCTTTGTGTAAGTGTTCACCTTTTTGTATACTGTCTGTGCGTGTGTGCTGTATTAATGCTGCATAGCGACTCTCTGTGTAAGTGTTCGCCTGTTTGTATACTGTCTATGCACCTGTGATGTATTAAGGCAGCATAATGGCTCTCTTTATACGTGTTCACCTGTTGTATACTGTCTATTAACGTGTGCTTTATTAAGGAAGCATAGCAACTCTCTGTGTAAGTGTTCACCTGATTGTATACTGTCTTTGCATGTGTGCTGTATTAAGGCAGCATAGCGGCTCTCTGTGTAAGTGTTCACCTGTTTGTATACTGTTTACACGTATGGGCCATATTAAGGCAGCATAGCAGCTCTCTGTGTAAGTGTTCACCTGTTTGTATTGTTTCTTTGCACGTGTGCTGTATTAAGGCAGCAAAGCAGCTCTATGTGTAAGTGTTCACCTATTTGTATACTGCCTATGCAAGTGTGCTGTATTAAGGAAGCAGAGCAGCTCTCTGTGTAAGAGTTCACCTGTTTGTATATTGTGTATGCGTGTGTGCTGTATTTAGGCAGCATTGCAGCTCTCTGTGTAAGTGTTCACCAGTTTGTATACTGCCTATGCACGTGTGGAGTGTTAAGGCAGCATAGCAGCTCTTTGTGTAAGTGTTCATCTGTTTGTATACTGTCTATGCACGTGAGCTGTGTCAAGGCTTTGAAGCAGCTCTGTGTGTAAGTGTTCACTTGTTTGTATACTGTCTATGCACGTGTGCTCTATTAAGGAAGCCTAGCAGCTCTCTGTGTAAGTGTTCACCTGTTTGTATACTGTCTATGCACGTGTGCTCTATTAAGGAGCCTGGCAGCTCTCTGTGTAAGTGTTCACCTGTTTGTATACTGTCTATGCACGTGTGCTGAATTAAGGAAGCATAAAAGCTCTCTTGTAAGTTTTCACCTGTTTGTATACTTACTATGTGTGTGTGCTGTATTAAGGCAGCATAGCCGCATCTGTGTAACTTTTCACATGTTCGTATACTGTCTATACACGTGTGCTGTATTAGGACAGCCGAGCGACTCTCTGTGTAAGTGTCTACCTGTATGTATACTGTCTATGCACATGCGCTGTTTTAAGGCAGATTAGCCGCTCTCTGTGTAAGATTCCCCTGTTTGTATACTGTCTATGCACGTGTGCTGTATTAAGGCTGATTAGCCACTCTCTGTGTAAGAGTTCTCCTGTATGTATACTGTCTATGCGGGTGTACTGTATTAAATGTCTATGCGTGTGTGCTGTATTTAGGCTGAATAGCCCCACTCTGTGTAAGAGTTCTCCTGTTTGTGTAATGTCTATGCGTGTGTGCTGTATTAAGGCAGCAAAGCAGCTCTCTGTGTAAGTGTTCACCTGATTGTATACTGTCTTTGCATGTGTGCTGTATTAAGGCAGCAGAGCGGCCCTTTGTGTAAGTGTTCACCTGTTTGTATAGTAGCTATGCATGTGTGCGGTATTAAGGCAGCATAGTGGCCCTCTGTGTTACTGTTCACCTGTTTGTATACTGTTTATTCACTTGTGCTGTGTCGTCAGCATAGCAGGTCTCTGTGTAAGTGTTCACCTGTTTGTATACTGTCTATGCAAGTGTGCTGTATTAAGGCAGCATAGCGGCTCTCTGTGTAAGTGTTCCCTGTATGTATACTGTCTATGCGCATGTGTTGTATTATGGCAGCATAGCTGCTCTCTGTGTAAGTGTTCACATATTTGTATACTGTCTATGCACGTGCACTGTATTAAGGCAGCATAGCAGCTCTCTGTGTAAGTATTAACCTGTTTGTATACTGTCTATGCACGTGTGCTGTATTAAGGCTGATTAGTTACTCTCTGTGTAAGAATTCTCCTGTATGTATACTGTCTATGCCAGTGTGCTGTATTAAGGCAGTATAGCAGCTCTCTGTGTAAGTTTTCACCTGGTTGTATAATGGCTATGCGTGTGTGCTCTATTAAGGCAGCACTCAGCTCTCTGCGTAAGTGTTCACCTGTTTTTATACTGTCACTAAGTGTGTGCTGTATTAAGGCAGATTTTCACTCTCAGTGTAAGAGTTCCATTTTTTGTATACTTTCTATGAATGTGTGTGGTATTAAGGCAGCATAGTGGCTCTCTGTGTTACTGTTCACCTGTTTGTATACTGTTTATACACGTGTGCTGTGTTGTCAGCATAGCAGCTCTCTGTGTAAGTGTTCACCAGTTTGTATACTGTCTATGCACGTGTGGAGTGTGAAGGCAGCAAAGCAGATCTCTGTGTAATTGTTCACCTGTTTGTATAGTTACTATGCACGTGTGCTGTGTTAAGGCGGCATAGCAGCGCTCTGTGTAAGTGTTCACCTGTTTTTATACTGTCTATGCACGTGTGCTATGTCGAGGCATTATAGCAGCTCTCTGTGTTAGTATACACCTGTTTTTATACTGTCTATGCACGTGTGCTGTATTAAGGCAGATTAGCTGCTCTCTGTGTAAGAGTTTTCCTGTTTGTATACTGTCTATGAATGTGTGCTGTATTAAGGCAGCATGGAAGCTCTTTGTGTATGTGTTCACCTGTTTGTATACTGTCTATTTATGTGTGCTGTATTAAAGCAACATAGCAGCTCTCTTTGTAAATGTTCACCTGTTTGTGTACTGTCTATGCCCCTGGGCTGTATTAAGGCAGCATAGTGGCTCTCTGTGTAAGTGTTCACCTGCTGTATACTGTCTTGCACGTGTGCTCTTTTAAGGCAGCATAGCAGCTCTTTGTGTAAATGATCACCTGTTTTTATTCTGTCTATGGGTGTATGCTGTATAAGGCAGAATAGCGGCTCTCTATGTAAGTCTTCACCTGTTTGTTTACTGTCTTTTCACGTGTGCTTTATTAAGGCAGCAAAGCAGCTCTCTGTCTAAGTGTTCACCTCTTTGTATACTGTCTATGCACGTGTGATGTATTAAAGTAGCATAGCGGCTCTCTGTGCAAGTGTTCACCTGTTTGTATACTGTCTATGCATGTGTGCGGTATTAAGGCAGCATTGCAGCTCTCTGTGTAAGTGTTTAACTTTTTGTATACTGTGTATGCCTTTGTGCTCTATTACGGCAGCATTGCAGCCCTCTGTGTAAAGGTTTACCTGTTTGTATAATGGCTAGGCGATTTTGCTGTATTAAGGCAGCATAGTGACTCTCTGTGTAAGTGTTCACCTGTTTGTATACTGTCTATGCGTGTGTGCTGTATTAAGGCAGCATAGCGGCTCTTCGTGTAATTGTTCACCTGTTTGTATACTGTCTATGCACATGTGCTGTATTAAGGCAGTATAGCGGCTCTCAGTGTAAGTGTTCACCAGTATGTATACTGTATATGCACGTGTGTTGTATTAAGGCAGCATAGCAGCTCTCTGTGTAAGTCTTTACTTGTTTGTATACAGACTATGCACGAGTGCTGTATTTAGGCAGCATAGCGGCTCTCTGTGGAATTGTTCACCTGTATGTATGCAGTCTATACACGTGTGCTGTATTAAGGCAGATTAGCCACTCTCTGTGTAAGAGTTTCCCTGTTTGTATACTGTAATGTGTGTCTCATGTATAAAGGAAGCATAGGAGCTCTCTGTGTAAGTGTTCACTTGTTTTTATACTGTCTATGCGTGTGTGCTCTATTAGGGCAGATTAGCCGCTGTCTGTGTAATTGTTCCCCTGTTTTTATACTGTTAATGCAGGTGTCATGTATTAAGGCAGCATAGCGGCTCTCTGTGTATGTGTTTTGTATGTATACTGTTTATGCAAGTGTGCTGTATTTAGGCAGCATTGCAGCTCTCTGTTTACGTGTTCACCTGTATGTATACTGTCTATGCGTGTTTGCTATATTAAGGGAGCATTGAACTTTCTTTGTAAGTGTGTACCTGTTCGTATAGTGTCTATGCGTGTGAGCTGTATTAAAGCAGCATGGCAGTTCTCTGTGTAATTGTTCACCTGTACGTATACTGTCTATGCACTTGCGCTGTATTAAGGCAGATTAGCCGCTCTCTGTGTAAGAGTTCCCCTATTTGTATACTGTCTATGCACGTGTGCTGTATTAAGGCAGCATTACAGCTTCCTGTGTAAGTGTTCACCTGTTTGTATACTGTTTATGCGTGTGCTTTATTAAAGCACCATAGTGGTCTCTGTGTAACTGTTCACCTGTATGTATACTCTCTATGCAGGTGTGTTGTTTTAAGGCAGATTAGCTGCTCTCTGTGTAAGAATTGCACTGTTTGTATATTGTCTATGCAAGTGTGCTCTATTAAAGCAGCATAGCATCTCTTTGTGTAAGTGTTCATCTTTTTGTATACTGTCTGTGCGTGTGTGCTGTATTAATGCAGCATAGCGACTCTCTGTGTAACTGTTCACATGATCGTATACTGTCTATGCACGTGTGCTGTATTAAGACAGCCGGCGGCTCTCTGTGTAAGTGTTCACCTGTATGTATACTGTCTATGCACATGCACTGTTTTAAGGCAGATTAGCTGCTCTCTGTGTAAGATTCCCATGTTTTTATACTGTCTATGCACGTTTGCTGTATTAAGGCTGATTAGCCACTCTCTGTGTAAGATTTCTCCTGTATATATACTGTCTATGCGGGTGTACTGTATTAAATGTCTATGCGTGTGTGCTGTATTAAGGCTGATTAGCCACTCTCTGTGTAAGAGTTCTCTTGTTTGTATAATGTCTATGCGTGTGCGCTGTATTAAGGCAGCATAGCAGCCTTTTGTGTAAGTGTTCACGTGTTTGTATACTGTCTATGCATGTGTGTGGTATTAAGGCAGAATAGTGGCCCTCTGTGTTACTGTTCACCTGTTTGTATAGTGTTTATACACGTGTGCTGTGTTGACAGCATAGCAGGTCTCTGTGTAATTGTTCACCTGTTTGTGTAGTGTCTATGCACGTGTGCTGTGTTAAGGCGCCATAGCAGCTCTCTGTGTAAGTGTTCACCTGTTTTTATACTGTCTATGCACGTGTGCTGTGTCGAGGCATTATAGCAGCTGTCTGTGTAAGTGTACACCTTTTTGTATTCTTTCTATGCACGTGTGCTGTATTAAGGCAGCATAACAGCTCTCTGTGTAAGTGTTCACTTGTTTGTATACTGTCTATGCACGTGTTCTCTATTAAGGCAGCTATCAGCTCTCTGTGTAAGTGTTCACCTGTATGTATACTGTCTATGCACGTGTGATGTATCAAGGCAGCATAGAAGCTCTCTGTGTAAGTGTTCACCTGTTTGCATACTGGCTATGCACAAGTGCTGTATTTGGCAGCATAGCAGCTCTCTTTGTAAGTGTTCAAAAGTTTGTATACTGTCTATGCAATTGTGATATATTAAGGCAGCATTGAAGCTCTCTGTGTAAGAGTTCAACTGTTTCTATAATTTCTATGCATGTGTGCTGTATTAAGGCTGCATTGCAGCCCTTTGTGTAAGTGTTCACCTGTATGTATACTATTTATGCATGTGTGCTGCAGTTAGGCAGCATTGCAGCTTTCTGTGTAAGTGTTCACCTGTTTGTATACTATGTATGCGTGTGCTGTATTAAAACCGCATAGCAGCTCTCTGTGTAAGTGTTCACCTTTTTGTATGCTGTCTATGAATGTGTACTGTATTAAGGCAGCATAGAAGCTCTTTGTGTATGTATTCACCTGTTTGTATACTGTCTATTCATTTGTGGTGATTTAGGCAACATAGCAGCTCTCTTTGTAAGTGTTCACCTGTTTGTGTACTGTCTATGCACCTGTGCTGTATTAAGGCAGAATAGTGGCTCTCTGTGTAAGTGTTCACCTGCTGTATACTGTCTTTGCACGTGTGCTCTATTAAGGCAGCATTGCAGCTCTCTGTGTAAATGTTCACCTATTTGTATTCTGTCTATGGGTGTGTGCTATATAAGGCAGCATAGCGGCTCTCTGTGTAAGTGTTCACCTGTTTGTATACTGTTTATGCGTATGTGCTGTATTAAGGAAGCATAGCAGCTCTCTGTGTAAGTGTTCACTGTTTGTATACTCTCTTGGTACGTGTGCTGTATAAAGGCAGCATAGCAGCTCTCTGTGTAAGTGTTCACCTGTTGGTATACTGTCTTTTCACGTGTGCTGTATTAAGGCAGCAAAGCAGCTCTCTGTCTAAGTGTTCACCTCTTTGTATACTCTCTATGCACTTATAATATATTAAAGCAGCCTAGCGGCTCTCTGTGCAAGTGTTCACCTGTTTGTATACTGTCTATGCATGTGTGCGGTATTAAGGCAGCATTGCAGCTCTCTGTGTAAGTGTTTACCTCTTTGTATACTGTCTATGCTGTGTGCTCTATTAAAGCAGCATTGCAGCCCTCTGTGTAAGGGTTCACCTGTTTGTATAATGTCTATGCGATTTTGCTGTATTTAGGCAGCATAGTGACTCTCTGTGTAAGTGTTCACCTGTTTGTATACTGTCTATGCGTGTGTGCTGTATTAAGGCAGCATAGTGGCTCTCTGTGTAAGTGTTCACCAGTATGTATACTGTATATGCACGTTTGTTATATTAAGGCAGCATAGCAGCTCTCTGTGTAAGTCTTTACCTGTTTGTATACAGACTATGCACGAGTGCTGTATTTAGGCAGCATAGCGGCTCTTTGTGTAATTTTTCACCTGTATGTATACAGTCTATGCACATGTGCTGTATTAAGGCAGAGTAGCCGCTCTCTGTGTAAGAGTTTTCCTGTTTGTATACTGTTTATGCGTGTGTCATGTATTAAGGCAGCATAGCGGCTCTCTGTGTAAGTGTTCACTTGTTTTTATACTGTCCATGCGTGTGTGCTGTATTAGGGCAGATTAGCTTTTCTCTGTGTAATTGTTCCCCTGTTTGTATACTGTTAATGCAAGATTAATATATTAAGGCAGCATAGCGGCTCTCTGTGTAACTGTTCACTTGTTTTTATACTGTCTATGCGTGTGTGCTGTATTAGGGCAGATAAGCCATTGTCTGTGTAATTGTACCCCTGTTTGTATACTGTTAATGCAGGTATCATTTATTAAGACAGCATAGCATCTCTCTGTGCAAGTGTTCAACTGTTTGTATACTGTCTATGCACGTGTGCTCTTTTAAGGCAGCATAGCAGCTCTCTGTGTAAATGTTCACCTGTTTGCATACTGTCTATGCGTGTGTGCTGTATTAAGGCAGCATAGCGGCTCTTTGTGTAAGTGTTCACCAGTTCGTATACTGTCTATGCATTTGTGTAGTATTAAGTCAGCATAGTGGCTCTCTGTGTAACTGTTCCCCGTGCTATACTGTATATACACGTGTAGTGTGTTGTCAGCATAGCAGCTCTCTGTGTAAGTGTTCACCTGTTTCTATATTGTCTATGCACATGTGCTGTATTAAGGCAGTATAGCAGTAATCTGTATGTGTTCACCTGTATGTATTCTGTCTATGCGCATGTGCTCTATTAATGCAGCATTGTGGCTCTCTTTGTAAGTGTTCACCTTTTTGTATTTTGTCTATGCACGTGTGCTTTATTAAGGCAGCATAGCGGCTCTCTGTGTAAGTGTTCAGCTTTTTGTATACTGTCTATGCACGAGTGCTGTATTGAGGCCGCATAGCAGCTCTCTGTGTAAGTGTTCACCTGTTTGTATACTGTCTATGCACGTGTGCTGTATTAACGCAGATTAACTGCTCTCTGTGTAAGAATTTTCCTGTTTGTATAATGTCTATGAACGTGTGCTGTATTAAGGCAGCATAGAAGCTCTCTGTGTAAGTGTTTTCCTGTTTGTATACTGTCTATTCGTGTGTGCTTTATTAAGGCAGCATAGCAGATCTCTGTGTATGTGTTCACCTGTTTGTCTACTATCTATGCACGTGTGCTGTATTGAGGCAGCATAGCATCTCTCTATTTAAATGTTCACCTGTTTTGTATTCTGTCTATGCATGTGTGCTGTATATGGCCACATAGCGGTTCTCTGTGTAAGTGTTCACCTGTTTGAATTGTGTCTTTGCACGTGTGCTGTATTAAGGTAGCAAAGCAGCTCTCTGTGTAAGTTTCACCTGTTTGTATACTGTCTATTCAAGTGTGCTGAATTAAGGCAGAATAGCAGCTCTCTGTATAAGAGTTCACCTGTTTGAATATTGTCTATGCGTTTGTGCTGTATTAAGGCAGCATTGCAGCTCTCTGTGTACTTGTTCACCTGTATGTATACTTTTTCTATGCGTGTTTGCTGTATTAAGGCAGCATTGAATCTTTCTTTGTAAGTGTGTACCTGTTCGTATAGTGTCTATGCCTGTGAGCTGTATAAAAGAAGCATGGCCGTCTCTGTGTAAGTGTTCACCTGTATGTATACTGTCTATGCACGTGTGCTGTATTAAGGCAGATTAGCCGCTCTCTGTGTAAGAGTTCCCCTGTTTGTATACTGCCTATGCACGTGTGCTGTATTAAGGCTGATTAGCCACTCTCTGTGTAAGAGTTCTCCTGTTTGTATAATGTCTATGCACGTGTGCTGTATTAAGGCTGATTAGCCACTCTTTTGTAAGAGTTCTCCTGTTTGTATAATGTCTATGTGTGTGTGCTGTATTAAGGCAGCATGCAGCTCTCTATGTAATTGTTCACCTGTTTTTATACTGTCTGTGCGTGTGTGCTGTATTAAGGAAGCATAGCGGCCCTTTGTGTAAGTGTTCATCTGTTTGTATACTGTCTATGCATGTGTGCGGTATTAAGGTAGCATAGTGGCCCTCTATGTTACTGTTCACCTGTTTGTATACTGTTTATACACGTGTGCTGTGTTGTCAGCATAGCAGGTCTCTGTGTGTTCACCTGTTTGTATTCTGTCTATGCAATTGTGCTGTATTAAGGCAGCATAGCGGCTCTCTGTATAAGTGTTCACCTGTATGTATACTGTCTATGCGCATGTGTTGTATTAAGGCAGCATAGCTGCTCTCTGTGTAAGTGTTCACATGTTTGTATACTGTCTATGCATGTGTGCTGTATTAAGGCAGCATAGCAGCTCTCTGTGTAAGTGTTCACCTGTTTGTATACTGTCTATGCACGTGTGCTGTATTAAGGCAGATTAGCTGCTCTCTGTGTAAGAATTTTCCTGTTTGTATACAGTCTGTGAACGTGTGCTGAATTAAGGCAGCGTAGATCTCTTTGTGTATGTGTTCACCTGTTTGTATACTGTCTATTCATGTGTGCTGTATTAAGGAAGCATAGCAGCTCTTTTGTAAGTAATCACCTGTTTGTGTACTGTCTAATAACCTGTGCTGTATTAAGGCAGAATAGTGGCTCTCTGTGTAAAAGTTCACCTGCTGTATACTGTCTTTGCACGTGTGCTCTATTAAGGCAGCATAGTAGCTCTCTGTGTAAATGTTCACCTATTTGTATTCTGTCTATGCGTGTGTGCTGTATAACACAGCATTGAGGCTCTGTGTAAGTGTTCAACTGTTTGTATACTGTTTATGCGAATGTGCTGTATTAAGGCAGCATAGCAGCTCTATGTGTAAGTGTTCACATGTTTGTATACTCTCTTGGGAAGTGTGCTGTATTAAGGCCCCATAGCAGCTCTCTGTGTAAGTGTTCACCTGTTGGTATACTGTCTATGTGTGTGTGCTGCATTAAGGCAGAAAAGCAGCTCTCTGTGTAAGTGTTCACCTGTTTGTATACTGTCTATGCACGTGTGATGTATTAAAGCAGCATAGCGGCTCTCTGTGCTAGTGTTCACCTCTTTGTATACAGTCTATGCCTGTGTGCTCTATTAAGGCAGCATTGCAGCCCTCTGTGTATGGGTTCACCTGTTTGTGTAATATCTATGGAATTTTGCTGTATTAAAGCAGCATGGTGACTCTCTGTGTAAGTGTTCACCTGTTTGTATACTGTCTATGTGTGTGTGCTGTATAAAGGCAGCATAGCGGCTCTTCGTGTAAGTGTTCACCTGTTTGTATACTGTATATGCACATGTGCTGTATTAAGGCAGCATGGCGGCTCTCTGTGTAAGTGTTCACCACTATGTATACTGTATATGCATGTGTTTTGTATTATAGCAGCATAGCAGATCTCTGTGTAAGTCTTTACCTGTTTTTATACAGACTATGCACGAGTGCTGTATTTAGGCAGCATAGCGGCTCTCTGTGTAATTGTACACCTGTATGTATACAGTCTATGCACGTGTGCTGTATTAAGTCATATTATTCGCTCTCTGTGTAAGAGTTTCCCTGTTTGTATACTGTTTATGCATGTGTCATGTATTAAGGCAGCATACCGGCTCTCTCTGTAAGTGTTCACTTGTTTTTATACTGTCTATATGTGTGTGCTTCATTAGGGCAGATTAGCCACTCTCTGTGTAATTGTTCCCTTTTTTGTATACTGTTAATGCACGTCTCATGTATTAAGGCAGCATAGCATCTCTCTGTGTAAGTGTTCACCTGTTTGTATACTGTCTATGCAAGTGTGCTGTATTAAGGCAGCATAGCAGCTCTCCATGTAAGTGTTCACCTGTTTGTATACTGTCTATGCATGTGTGCTGTGTTAAGGCAGATTAGCTGTTCTCTGTGTAAGAGTTGCCCTGTTTTTATATTGTCTATGAACGTGTGTTGTATTAAGGCAGAATAGCAGCACTTTGTGTAAATGTTCACCTTCTTGTACACTGTCTGTTCGTGTGTGCTGTATTAAGGCAGCATAGCGACTCTCTGTGTAAGTGTTCACCTGTTTGAATACTTTCTATGCAACTGTGCTTTATTAAGGCAGCATAGTGGCTCTCTGCGTATGTGTTCACCTGTTGTATATTGTCTATGCACGTGTGCTGTATTGAGGCAGCATAGCGGCTCCCTGTGTAAATGTTCACCTGTTTGTCTTCTGTCTATGCCTGTGGACTGTATTAAGGCAGCATAGCGGCTCTCTTTGTAAGTGTTCACCTGTTTGTATGCTGTTTACGCGTATGTGCTGTATTAACGCAGCATAGCAGCTCTCTGTGTATGTGTTCACCTGTTTGTATACTGTCTTTTCACGTGTGCTGTATTAAGGCAGCAAAGCAGCTCTCTGTGTAACTTTTCACCTGTTTGTATACTCTCTATGCACATGTGCTGTGTTAAGGCAGCATAACAGTTCTCTGTATAAGTCTTAACTTGTTTGTATACTCTGTATGCACGTGTGTTTGTATAGAAGATCTCTGTGTAAGTGTTCAACTTTTTGTATACTGTTTATGCACGAGTGCTGTGTTCAAGTAGCATAGCAGCTCTCTGTGTAAGTGTTCACCTGTGTATACTGTCTATGCGTGTGTGCTGTATTAAGGCAGCATAGCAGCTCTCTGTGTATGTGTTCCCCTGTTTGTACCCTGTCTATACTCGTGTGCTGTATTAAGGCAGATTTGCTGCTCTCTGTGTAAGTTTTTACCTGTTCGTATACTGTCTATACACGTGTGCAGTGTTAAGGCAGCATAGCGGCTCCCTGTGTAAGGTTCACGAGAATGTATACTGTCTTGCACGTGTATTAAAACATCATAGCAGCAATCTGTGTAAGTGTTCACCTGTTTGTATACTGTCTGTATACATGTGCTGTATACATGTATACTGTTTGTATACATGTGCTGTATTAAGGCCGCATTGTGGCTCTCGGTGTAAGTGTTAACCTGTTTGTATACTCTCTAGGCATGTGTGCAATATTAAGGCAGCATAGCAGCTCTCGGCTTAATTGGTCAACTGTTGGTATACTCTCCATGATGTGTGCTGCGTTAAGGAAACATAGCAGATGTCTGCTTAAGTGTTCACCTGTTTGTATACTGTCTATGCACGTGTGCGGTGTTAGGGACGCATAGCAGCTCTTTGTTTCAGTGTTCACCAGTTTTTATACTGTCAATATACGTGTTCTTTGTTAAGGTAGCATAGCAGCACTCTGTGTAAGTGTTCACCTGGTTGTATACTGTCTATGCGTGTGTGCTGTATTAAGGCAGCATAGCAGCTCTCTGTGTAAGTGTTCACGTGTTTGTATTCTGTCTATGAACGTGTGATGTATTAAAGCAGCATAGCGGCTCTGTGTGTAAGTATTCACGTGTTTCTATACTGTCTATGCGTGTGTGCTGTATTAAGGCAGCATTTCAGCTCCCTGTGTAAGTGTTCACCTTTTTGTATACTGTGTATGCACGAGTGCTCTATTAAGGCAGCATAGCGGCTCTCTGTGTAAGTGTTCACTTCTTTGTATACTGTCTACACACGTGTGCTGTATTAATGAATCACAGCGGCCTTCTGTGAAAGTGTTCACGTATTTGTATACCTTCTATGCACGTGTGCTGTATTAAGGCAGCATAGCAGCTCTCTGTGTAAGTGTTCACCTGTTTGTATACTCTCTATGCACGTGTGCTGTATTAAGGGAGCATAGCGGCTCTAGGTGTAAGTGTTCACCTGTTTTTATACTGTTTATGCAGTTGTGCTGATTTAAGGCAGCATAGCGGCTCTCTGTTTAAGTGTTCACCTGTTTGTATACTGTCTATGCACGTGTGCTTTATTAAAGAGCATAGCAGCTCTCTGTGTAAGGGTTAACCTTTTTGTATACTGTCTATGCATTTGTGCTCTTAAGGTAGCATTGATGTTCTCTGTGTAAGTGAGCACCTATTTTATACTCTCTATGAAAGTGTGCTGTGTTAAGGCAGCATAGCAGTTTTCTGTGTAAGTGTTCACCTGTTTGTATACTGTTTATGCACTTGTGCTGTGTTAAGGCAGCATAGCAGCTCTATGTGTAAGTGTTCACCTGTTTGTATACTGTCTATGCACGTGTGCTGTACTAAGGTCGCATAGCAGCCCTCTCTGTAAGTGTTCACCTTTTTGTATACTGTCTATGAAAGTGTGATATACTAAAGCAGCAAAACGGCTCTGTGTGTACGTGTTCACGTGTTTGTATATTGTCTATACGTGTGTTCTGTATGAAGGCAGCATTGCAGCTCTCTGTGTAAGTGCTCACCTGTTTATATACTTTGTATGCACGTGTGCTGTATTAAGGCAGCTCTCTGTGTTAGTGTTCACCTGTTTGTATACTGTCTATGCCCGTGTGCTGTATTAAGGCAGCATAGAGGCTCTCTGTGTAAGTGTTCACTTCTTTGTATACTGTCTATACACGTGTGCTGTATTAAGGCAACATAGCGACTTCCGTGTAAGTGTTCACGTGTTTATATACCTTCTATGCACGTGTGCTGTATTAAGACAGCATAGCGGCTCTCTGTGTAAGTGTTCACCTGTTTGCATACCCTCTATGCACGTGTGCTGTGTTAAGGGAGCATAGCGGCTCTATGTGTAAGTGTTCACCTGTTTTTACACTGTCTATGCAGGTGTGCTGATTTAAGGCAGCATAGCAGCTCTTTGTTTAAGTGTTAATCTGTTTGTATACTGTCTATGCACGTGTGCTGTATAAAGCAGTATAGCAGCTCTCTGTGTAAGTGTTCACCTGTTTGTATACAGTATATGCGTGTGTGCACTATTAAGGCAGCATAGCAGCTCTCTTTGTAAGTATACACATGTTTGTATACTGTCTATGCACGTGTGCTGTATTAAGGCATCATAGCAGCTCTCTGTGTAAGTGTTCACCTCTTTGTATACTGTCTATGCACGTGTGCTGTATTAAGGCAGCTCTCTGTGTAAGTGTTCACCTTTTTGTATACTGTCTATGCGTGTGTGCTGTATTAAGGCAGCATAGCAGTTCTCTTTGTAATGTTCACCTGTTTGCATACTGTCTATTCACGTCTGATGTATTAAAGCAGCATAGCGGATCTCTGTGAGAGTGTTCACGTGTTTGTATACTGTCTATGCGTGTGTGCTGTATTAAGGCAGAATTGCAGCTCTCTGTGTAAGTGTTCACTTGTTTGTATACTGTCTATGCGTGTTTTCTGTTAAGGCAGCATAGTGACTCTCTGTGTAAGTGTTCAACAGTTTGTATACTGTCTATGTGTCTGTGCTGTATTTAGGCAGCATAGCAGCTCTCTTTGTAAGTGTTCACCTGTTTGTATACTGTCTATGCACATGTGCTGTATTAAGGCAGCATAGCAGCTCTCTGTGTAATTGTTAACGTGTTTGTAAACTGTCTATGCATGTTTGCTGTATTAAGGCAGCATATCAGCTCTCTATGTAAGTGTTCACCTGTTTGTATAATGTCTATGTACGTGTGCTCTATTAAGGCAGCATAGCGGCTCTCTGTGTAAGTGTTCACCTTTATGTATTCTGTCTATGCACATGTGCTGTACTAAGGGAGCATAACAGCACTCTGTGTAAGTGTTCACTTGTTTGTATACTGTCTATGCGTGTGCGGTATTAAGGCAGCACACCGGCTCTCTGTGTAAGTGTTCACCTGTACGTATACAGTCTATGCACATGTGCTGTATTAAGGCAGCGTAGCGGCTCTTTGTATAAGTGTTCACCTGTATGTATACAGTCTAGGCACGTGTGCTGTATTAAGACAGCATAGCAGCTCTCGATGTAAGTGTTCACCTGCTTGTATACTGTCAATGTATGTGTGCTGTATTAAGACAGATTATCCACTCTCTGTGTAAGAGTTCCCCTGTTTGTATACTGTCTATGCGTGTGTGCTTTTTTAAGGCAGCATAGTGGATCTCTATGTACGTGTTCAACTCTTTGTATACTGTCTATGCATGAGTGCGGTATTAAGGCAGCAAACCTGCTCTCTTTGTAAGTGTTCACCTGTATGTATATTTTCTATGCATGTGTGCTGTATTAAGGCAGCATAGCAGCTCTCTGTTTAACTGTTCCCTTTTGTATACTGTCTATGCACGTGTGCTGTGTTAAGTCAGCATAGCGCCTCTCTGTGTAAGTGTCACCTTTTTGTATACTCTTTATGCACGTGTGCTGTGTTCATGTGGCATAGCAGCTCTCTGTGTAAGTGTTCACCTGTTTGTATACTGTCTATACGTGTGTGCTGTATTAAGGGTGCATAGCAGCTCTATGTGTAAGTGTTCACCTGTTTGTATATTGTCTATACCCTTGTGCTGTATTAAGGCATTATAGCGGCTTTCTGTGTAAGTGTTCACGTGTTTGTATTCCTTCTATGCACGTGTCCTGTATTAAGGCAGCATAGCAGCTTTCTTTGTAAGTGTTCACCAGTATGTATACTGTCTAGGCACGTGTATTAAGCAGCATAACAGCAATCTGTGTAACTGTTCACCTGTTTGTATACTGTCTATGTACATGTGCTGTATTAAGGCCACATAGTGGCTCTCAGTGTAAGTGTTTACCTGTTTGTATACTCTCTATGCATGTGTGCTGTAGTAAGGCAGCATAGCAGCTCTCAGCTTAATTGGTCACCTGTTGGTATACTCTCTATGCACGTGTGCTGTGTTAAGGCAACATAGCTGCTCTCAATGTAAGTGTTGACCTGTTTGTATACTGTCTATGTACGTGTGTTGTGTTAAGGCAGCATAGCAATTCTCTGTGTAAGTGTTCACATGTTTGTATACTGTCTATGCACGTGTGCGGTGTTAGGGCAGCATAGCAGCTCTTTATGTAATTGTTCACCTGTTTGTATACTGTCAATGCACATGTGCTGTGTTAGGGCAGCATAGCAGCTCTTTGTGTAAGTGTTCACCTGTTTGTATACTGTCAATGCACATGCTGTGTTAAGATAGCATTTCAGCTCTTTGTGTAAGTGTTCACCTGTTTGTATACTGTCTATGCATCTGTGCTGTATTAAGGCAGCATAGCAGCTCTCTGTGTAAGTGTTCACATGTTTGTATACTGTCTATGTACGTGTGCTGTATTAAGGCTGCATAGCAGCCCTCTCTGTAAGTGTTCACCTGTTTGTATACTGTCTATGATCGTGTGATGTATTAAAGCAGAATAGCGGCTCTGTGTGTAAGTGTTCACGTGTTTGTATACTGTCTATGAGTGTGTGCTGTATTAAGGCAGCATTTCAGCTCTCTGTTTAAGTGTTCAACTTTTTGCATACTGTTTATGCACCTGTGCTCTATTAAGGCAGCATAGCGGCTCTCTGTGTAAGTATTTACTTCTTTCTATACTGTCTACGCACATGTGCTGTATTAAGGCATCACCAAAGCTTTCTGTGTAAGTGTTCACGTGATTGTATACCTTCTATGCACGTGTGCTGTTTTAAGGCAGCATAGCAGCTCTCTGTGTAAGTTTTCACCTGTGTGTATACTCTCTATGCACGTGTGCTGTATTAAGGGAGCATAGCTTCTCTCTGTGTAAGTGTTCACCTGTTTTTATACTGTCTATGCAGGTGTGCTGATTTAAGGCAGCATAGCGGCTCTCTGTTTAAGTTTAACCTGTTTGTATACTGTCTATGCACGGGTGCTTTATTAAGCAGCATAGCAGCTCTCTGTGTAAGTGTTCACCTTTGTGTGTACTGTCTATTTTTTTGTGCTCTATTAAGGTAGCTTTGCAGGTCTCTATGTAAGTGTTCACCTGTTTTATACTGTCTATGCAAGTGTGCTGTGTTAAGGCAGCATAGCAGTTTTCTGTGTAAGTGTTCACCTGTTTGTATATTGTTTATGCGCTTGTGCTTTGTTAAGGAAGCATAGCAGCTCTATGTGTAAGTGTTCACCTGTTTGTATACTGTGTATGCACGTGTGCTGTATTAAGGCAGCTCTCTGTGTAAGTGTTCACCTGTTTGTATATTGTTTATGCCCGTGTGCTGTATTAAGGAAGCATAGCAGCTCTTTGTGTAAGTGTTCACTTCTTTGTATACTCTCTATACACGTGTGCTGTATGAAGGCATCAGAGCGACTTTCTGTGTAAGTGTTCACATGTTTGTATACCTTCTATGCACGTGTGCTGTATTAAGGCAGCAGAGCAGCTCTCTGTGTAAGTGTTCACCTGTTTGTATACTCTCTATGCACGTGTGCTGTATTAAGGGAGCATAGCGGCTCTCTGTGTAAGTGTTCACCTGTTTTTATACTTTCTATGCAGGTGTGCTGATTTAAGGCAGCATAGCGGCTCTTTGTGTAAGTGTTAACCTGTTTGTATACTCTCTATGCATGTGTGCTGTATTTAGGCAGCATAGCAGCTCTCTGTTTAAGTGTTCACCTGTTTGTATACAGTATATTCGTGTGTGCACTATTAAGGCAGCATAGCAGCTCTCTGTTGAAGTGTTCACCTGTTTGTATACAGTATATGCGTGTGTGCACTATTAAGGCAGCATAGCAGCTCTCTGTGTAAGTGTTCATATGTTTGTATACTGTCTATTCACGTGTGCTGTGTTAAGGCAGCATAGCAGCTCTCTGTGTAAGTGTTCACCTGTTTGTATACTGTCTAGGCACGTGTGCTGTATTAAGGCAGCTCTCTGTGTAAGTGTTCAACATTTTGTATACTGTCTATGCGTGTATGCTGTATTAAGGCAGCATAGCAGTTCCTGTGTAAGTGTTCACCTGTTTGTATCAGGCTATGCACGTGTGATGTATTAAAGCAGCATAGCGGCTGTATGTGTAAGTGTTCACGTGTTTGTATACTGTCTATGCGTGTGTGCTGTATTAAGACAGCATTGCTGCTCTCTGTCTAAGTTTTCACTTGATTGTATACTGTCTATTCGTGTTTGCTGTTAAGGCAGCATAGTGACTCTCTGTGTAAGTGTTCAACAGATTCTATACTGTCTATGCGTATGTGCTCTATTTAGGCAGCATAGCAACTCTCTTTCTAAGTGTTCACCTGTTTGTATACGGTCTATGCACATGTGCTGTATTAAGGCAGCATACCAGCTCTCTGTTTAATTTTTAACCTGTTTGTATACTGTCTATTAATGGGTGCTGTATTAAGGCAGCATAGCAGCTCTCTATGTATGTGTTCACCTGTTTTATACTGTCTATGCACGTGTGCTCTATTAAGGCAGCATAGCGGCTCTCGGTGTAAGTGTTCACCTTTATGTATACTGTCTATGCACATGTGCTCTATTAAGGCAGCATAACAGCTCTCTATGTAAGTGTTCACTTGTTTGTATACTGTCTATGCATGTGCGGTATTAAGGCAGCATACCGGCTCTCTGTGTAAGTGTTCACCTGTACGTATACATTCTATGCACATGTGCTGTATTAAGGCACCATAGCGGATCTTTGTGTAAGTTTTCACCTGTATGTATACAGTCTATGCACGTGTGCCGTATTAAGGCAGCATACCGGCTCTCGATGTAAGTTTTCACCAGTTTGTATACTGTCAATGCACGTGTTCTGTATTAAGGCAGATTAGCCGCTCTCTGTGCAACAGTGCCCCTGTTTATATACTGTCTATGCACTTGTGCTGTATTAAGGAAGATTAGCACCTCTCTGTGTAAGTGTTCACCTTTTTGTATACTGTTTATGTGTGTGTGCTGTATTAAGGCAGCATTGCAGCTCGCTGTGTAAGTGTTTTCCTATTTGTATACTTTCGATGCACGTGTGCTGTATTAAAGCAGCATAGCAGCTCTCTGTGTAAGTGTTCACATGTTTGTATACTCTCTATGCATGTGTTGTGTAAAAGGCAGCATAACAGCTCTCTGTGTATGTGTTCACCTGTTTGTATACTGTTAAGCATGTGTGCTGTATTAAGGCAGCATAGCGGCTCTCTGTGTAAGTGTTCACCTGTTTGTATACTGTGTATGCACGTGTGCTTTATTAAGGCAGCATAGCAGCTCTCCGTGTAAGTGTTCACCTTTTTGTATACTGTCTATGCGTTTGTGCTCTATTAAGGCAGCATTGCAGCTCTCTGTAAGTGTTCACCTGTTTGTATACTGTCTATGCACGTGTGCTTTGTTAAGGCAGCATAGCAGCTCCCTGTGTAAGTGTTCACCTTTTGTATACTGTCTATTCACGTGTGCTGTATTAAGGCCGTATATAAGCACTCTCTGTAAGTGTTCACCTGTTTGTATACTGTCTGTGATGGTGTGATGTATTAAAGCAGCATTGCAGCTCTGTGTATAAGTGTTCACGTGTTTGTATACTGTCTATGCGTGTGTTCTTTTTAAAGCAGCATTGCAGCTCTCTGTGTAACTGTTCACCTGTTTTTATACTGTCTATGCATGTGTTTGTATTAAGGCAGCATAGTAGCTCTCTGTGTAAGTGTTAATTTGTTTGTATACTGTCTTTGAACGTGTACTGTATTAAGGCAGCTCTCTGTGTAAGTGTTCACCTGTTTTTATGCTGTCTATGCCAGTTTGCTGTATTAAGTCAGCATAGTGGCTTTCTGTGTAAGTGCTCACTTCTTTGTATACAGTCTATACACGTGTGCTGTATTAAGGCATCATAGCGGGTTACTGTATAAGTGTTCACATGTTTTTATAATTTCTAGGCACGTGTGCTGCATAAAGGCAGCACAGCAGCTTTCTGTGTATGTGTTCACCTGTTCGTATACTCTCTATGTACGTGTGCTGTATTAAGGGAGCATAGTGGCTCTCTGTGTAAGTGTTCACCTGTTTTTATACTCTCTATGCAGGTGTGCTGATTTAAGGCAGCATTGCGGCTCTTTGTTTAAGTCTTAACTTGTTTGTATACAGTCTATGCATGTGTGCTGTATTAAAACAGCATAGGAGCTCTCTGTGTAAGTGTTCACCGGTTTGTATACTGTATATTCGTGTGTGCACTATTAAGGCAACATAGCAGCTCTCTGTGTAAGTGTTCACATGTTTGTATACTATCTATACACGTGTGCTGTGTTAAGGAAGCATAGCGGCTCTCTGTGTATTTGTTCACCAATTTGATACTGTGTATGCGTGTGTGCTGTATTAAGGTAGCATCGCGGATCTTTGTAAAATGTTCACCTGTATGTATACTGTCAATGCACGTGTGCTGTATTAAGGCCGTATAGCGGCTCTCGGTGTAAGTGTTCACCTGTTTGTATACAGTCTATGTGTGTGTGCTGTATTAAGGAAGCATTGCGGCTCTGTGCGTAAATGTTCACCTGTTTGTATACGGTCTAATCGTGTGTGCTTTATTAAGGCAGCATAGCAGCTCTCTGTGTAAGTGTTCACCTGTTTGTATACTGTCTATGCACGTGTGCTTTATTAAGGCAGCATAGCAGCTCTCTGTGTAAGTGTTCAGGTTTTTGTATACTGTCTATGCGTTTCTGCTCTATTTAGGCAGCATTGCAGCTTTCTGTGTATGTGTTCACCTGTTTGTATACTGTCTATGCACGTGTGCTGTATTAAGGCACCATAGCGGCTCTCTGTGTAAGTGTTCACCTTTATGTATACTGTCTGTGCACGTGTGCTGTATTAAAACTGCATAAGAGCTCTCTCTAAGTGTTCACTGTTTGTATACTGTCTATGTGTGTGCGGTATTAAGGCAGCATAGCGGCTCTCTGTTTAAGTGCTCACCTGTATGTATACAGTCCATGCACATGTGCTGTATTAAGGCAGCATAGCGGCTCTCGGTGTAAGTGTTCACCTGTTTGTATACTGTAAATGCACGTGTGCTGTATTAAGGCAGTTTAGCCGCTCTCTGTGTAAGGGTTCCCCTTTTTGTATACTGTCTATGCACGTGTGTTGTATTAAGGAAGCTTAGCAGCTCTCTGTGTAAGTGTTCTCCTTTTTATATACTGTCTATGCGTGTGTGCTGTATTAAGGCAGAATTGCAGCTCTCTGTGTAAGTGTTCAGCTGTTTGTATACTGTCTATGCACTTGTGCTGTATTAAGGCAGATTTGCCGCTCTCGGTCTAAGTGTTCACCTGTTTTTATACTGTCTGTGCACGTGTGCTGTATTAAGGCAGCATAGCGTCTCTCTGTGTAAGTGTTCAACTCTTTGTATACTGTCTATGCGTGCTTGCACTATTAAGGCAGCATAGCGGAACTCTGTGTACATGTTCACCTGTTCGTATACTGTCTATGCACGTGTGCTGTATTAAGGAAGATTAGTCACTCTCTGTGTAAGAGTTTTTCTTTTTTTATACTATCTATGCACGTGTGCTGTATTAAGGCATCATAAAAGCTCTCTGTATAAGTGTACACCTGATTATACTGTCTATGCACGTGTGCTGTATTGAGGCAGCATAGCAGCTCTATGTGTAAGTGTTCACCTGTTTGTATGATGTCTATGTGTTTGTGCTGTATTAAGGCAGCATAGCGACTCTCTGTGTAAGTGTTCACCTGTTTGTATACTGTCTATGCAAGTGTGCTGTATTTCTGAAGCATAGCAGGTCGGTGTGTAAGTGTTCACATTTTTGTATAGTGTTTATGCACGTGTTCTGTATTAAGGCAACATAGTAGCTCTCTTTTAAGTGTTTACCTGTTTATATACGGTCTATGCACGTGTGCTGTATTAAGGCATGATAGCGGCTCTCTGTGTAAGTGTTCACCTGTATGTATACTGTCTATGCGTGTGTTTTATTAAGGCAACATAGCGGCTCCTTTTTAAGTGTTCACCTGTATGTATACTGTCTATGCACGTGTGCTGTATTAAGGCAGCATAGCGCCTCTCTGTGTAAGTGTTCACTTTTATGTATACTGTCTATGCACGTGTGCTGTATTAAGGCAGCATAGCGGCTCTCGGTGTAACTGTTCACCTGTTTGTATACTGTCTATGTGCATGTGATATATTAAGGCAGAATAGCAGCTCTCTGTGTAAGTGTACACCTGTTTGTATACTCTCTATGCACGTGTGCTGTACTAAGGCAGCATAGATTTCTCTGCGTAAATGTTCACCTGTTTGTATACTGCTTATGCACGTGAGTTGTTAAAAGACAGCATTGCAGCTCTGTGTGTAAGTGTTCCCCTGTTTGTATACTGTATAGGCACATGTGCTATGTTAAGCAAGATAGCAGATCTCTGTGTAAGTGTTCACCTGTTTGTATACTCTCTATGCACATGTGCTGTGTTAAGGCAGCATAGCAGTTCTCTGTATAAGTCTTCACCTCTTTGTATACTCTTTATGCACGTGTGCTGTGTTAAGGCTTCATAGCAGCTCTCTGTGTAAGTGTTCACCTTTTCGTATACTTTTATGCACCTGTAGTGTGTTAAAGAAGCATAACAATTCTCTGTGTAAGTGTTCACCTGTTTGTAGACTGTCTATTCGTGTGTGCTGTTTTAGGCAGCATAGCTGATCTCTGTTTAAGTGTTCACCTGTTTGTATACTGTCTATACACGTGTGCTGTATTAAGGCAGATTTGTCGCTCTCGCTGTAAGTTTTTGCCTGTGTGTATACTGTCTATGCACGTGTTCTGTGTTAAGGCAGCATAGCGGCTTTCTGTGTAAGTGTTCACCAGTATGTGTACTGTCTATGCACGTGTATTAAGACATCATAGCACCAATCTGTGTAATTATTCACCTGTTTGTATACTGTCTAAGTACATGTTCTGTATTAAGGCCGCATAGTGGCTCTTGGTGTAAGTATTCACCTGTTTGCATATTCTCTATGCATGTGTGTTGTATTAAGTGTGCATAGCAGCTCTCGGCTTAATTGGTCACCTGTTGATATACTGTCTCAGCACGTGTGCTGTGTTAAGGCAGCATAGCAACTCTCTGTGTAAGTGTTCACCTGTTTGTATACGGTCAATGTACGTGTGTTGTATTAAGGCAGCATTGCAGCTCTCTGTGTAAGTGTTCATCTGTTTGTATACTGTTTATGTACATGTGCAATATTAAGGCAGCATAGCGGCATTCATTGTAAGTGTTCACCAGTATGTATACTGTCTATGCACGTGTGCTGTATTAAAGCAGCACTGCAGCTCTCTGTGTAAGTGTTCACCTGTTTGTATACTTTCTATGCGTGTGTGCTTTATTAAGGCAGCATAGCGGCTCTCAGTGTAAGTGTTCACCTGTTTGTATACTGTCTACACACGTGTGCTGTATTAAGGCAGCATAGTGGCTCTCTGTGTAAGTGTTCACCTGTATGTGTACTGTCTATGCACATGTGCTGTATTAAAACAGCATAGCGGCACTTTGTGTAAGTGTTCACCTGTATGTATACAGTTTATGCACGTGTGCTGTATTAAGGCAGCATAGTGGCTCTCGGTAAGTGTTCACCTGTTTGAATACTGTCTATTCCCATGTGTTGTGTTAAGGCAGCATAGCAGTTCTCTGTGTCAGTGTACACCTGTTTGTATACTCTCTATGCACGTGTGGTGTAGTAGGGCAGCATAGCAGTTCTCTGCGTAAGTGTTCACCTGTTTGTATACTGTCTATGCACGTGAGCTGTATTAAGGCAGCATTTCCGCTCTCTGTTTAAGTGTTCTCCTGTTTGCATATTGTCTATGCACGTGTGCTGTGTTAAGGGAGCATAGCAGCTCTCTGTGTAAGTGTTCACTTGTTTATATACTCTCTATGCCCGTGTGCTGTGTTAAGGCAGCATAGCAGTTCTTTGTATTAGTGTTCACCTGTTTGTATACTCTCTATGCACGTGTGCTGTGTTAAGTCAGCATAGCAGCTCTCTGTGTAAGTGTTCACCTTTTTATATACTGTTTATGCACGTGTGCTATGTTAAGGTAGTATAGCAGCTCTCTTTGTAAGTGTTCACCTGTTTGAATACTGTCTACGCGTGTGTGCTGTATTAAGGCAGTATTGCAGCTCTCTGTGTAAGTGTCCACCTGTTTGTATAATGTCTATACAAGTGTGCTGTATTAAGGCAGAGTAGCTGCTCTCTGTGTAAGATTTCACCTGTTTGTATACAGTCTATGCACGTGTGCAGTGTTAAGGCAGCATAGCGTCTTTCTGTAAGTGTTCACCAGTATGTGTACTGTTTATGCACGTGTATTAAGGAAGCCTAGCAGCAATCTGTGTAAATGTTCACCTGTTTGTATACTGTCTATGTAATTGTGCTTTATTTAGGCTGCATAGTGGATCTCGGTGTAAGTGTTCACCTGTTTTTATACTGTCTACGCATGTGTGCTGTATTAAGGAAGCATAGCAGCTGTCGGCTTAATTGGTCACATTTTGGTATTCTCTCTATGCACGTGTGCTGTGTTAAGGAAACATAGCAGCTCTCTGTGTAAGTGTTTACCTATTTGTATGCTGTCTATGCATGTGTGCTGTGTTAAGGCACAATAGCAGTTCTTTGTGTAAGTGTTCACCTGTTTGTATACTGTCAATACACGTGTGCGGTGTTACGGCTGCATAGCAGCTCTTTGTGTAAGTTTTTACCTGTTTGTATACTTTCAATGCACGTGTTCTGTGTTAAGGTAGCATAGCAGTTCTCTGTGTAAGTGTTCACCTGTTTGTATACTGTCTATTTGTGTGTGCTGTATTAAGGCAGCATAGCAGCTCTCTGTGTAAGTTTTCACCTGTATGTATACTGTCTATGCACGTGTGCTGTATTAAGGCCGCATAGAAGCCCTCTCTATATGTGTTCACCTTTTTGTATACTGTCTAAGCTCGTGTGCTGTATTAAGGCAGCATAGCGGCTCTCTGTGTAACTGTTCACTTCGTTGTATACTATCTATACACGTGTGTTGTATTTAGGCATCATAGCGGCTTTCTGTGTAAGTGATCACTGTTTGTATACCTTCTATGCACGTGTGCTGTATTAAGGCAGCATAGGAGATCTCTGTTTAAGTGTTCCCCTGTTTGTATAGTCTCCATTTAGGTGTGCTGTATTAAGGGAGCATATTGACTTTCTGTGTAAGTGTTCACCTGTTTTTATACTGTCTATAGAGGTGTGCTGATTTAAGGCAGCATAGCGACTCTCTGTATAAATGTTAACCTGTTTGTATACTGTCTATGCTTGTGTGCTGTATTAAGGCAGCACAGCAGCTCTCTGTGTAAGTGTTCACCTGTTTGTATAAAGTATATGCGTGTGTGCACTATTAAGGCAGCATAGCAGCTCTCTGTGTAAGTGTTCACATGTTTGTATATTGTCTATGCACGTGTGCATATTAACGCAGCATAGCGGCTCTCTGTGTACTTGTTCATCTGTTTGTATACTG
This sequence comes from Xerus rutilus, assembly GCA_028644305.1. Classification (NCBI taxonomy): domain Eukaryota; kingdom Metazoa; phylum Chordata; class Mammalia; order Rodentia; family Sciuridae; genus Xerus; species Xerus rutilus. The sequence continues at coordinate 5,192,285 of JAQQSJ010000020.1, forward strand.
TGTATGCATGTGTGCTGTATTAAGATAGCATCGAGGATTTGTGTGGAAGTGTTCAGCGCTATGTATACTGTCAAAGCACGTGTGCAGTATAATGGCTGCATAGCGGCTTCGGTGTCAGAGTTCACCTGTTTGTATACAGTCTATGCGTATGTGCTGTATTAAGGCAGCATAGCGGCTCTCTGTGTAAGTGTTAACAGTTTGTATACTGTCTAAGCGTGGGTGCTGTATTAAGGCAGCATAGCAGCTCTCTGTGTAAGTGTTCACCTGTTTGTATACTGTCTATGGACGTGTGCTTTATTAAGGCAGCATAGCAGCTCTCTGTGTAAATGCTCACCTTTTCGTATACTGTGTATGCGTTTGTGCTCTATTAAGGCAGCATTGCAGATCTCTGTGTAAGTTTTCACCTGTTTGTATACTGTCTATGCACGTGTGCTGTGTTAAGGCAACATACCAGCTCTCTGTGTAAATGTTCACGTGTTTGTATACTGTGTATGCAAGTGTGCTGTGTTAAGGCAGCATAGCAGTTCTCTGTGAAAGTGTTCACCTGTTTGGATACTGTTTATGCTCGTGTGCTGTATTTAGGCAGCATATCAGCTCTCTGTGTAAGTGTTCATCTGTTTGTATACTGTCTATGCACGTGTGCTGTATTAAGGCAGCTCTAAGTGTAAGTGTTCACCTCTTTGTATACTGTCTAAGCGTGTGTGCTCTATTAAGAACACATTGCAGCTCTGTGTATGTTTACACCTGTTTATGTACTGTCTTTGCGTGTTTGCTGTATTAAGGCAGCATAGTGACTCTCTGTGTAAGTGTTCAACAGTTTTTATACTATCTACGCGTGTGTGCCATTTTTAGGCAGCACAGCAGCTCTCTGTGTGAGTGTTCATATGTTTGTATACTGTCTATGCACATGGGTTGCATTAAGTCAGCATAGTGGCTCTCTTTGTAAGTTTTGACCTGTTTGTGTACTGTCTATGCATGTGTGCTGTATTAAGGCAGCATAGCAGCTCTCTATGTAAGTGTTCACCTGTTTGTATACTGTCTGTGCACGTGTGCTGTATTAAGGCAGATAAGCCGCTCTCTGTGTAAGAGTTCCCCTGTTTGTATACTGTCTATGCACGTGTGCTGTATTAAGGCAGCTTAGCAGCTCTCTGTGTAATGTTCACCTGTTTGTATACTGTCTATTCGTTTGCTGTATTAAGGCAGAATTGCAGCTCTCCGTGTAATTGTTCACCTCTTTGTATACTGTCTATGAACATGTGCTGTATTTAGGCAGCATAGAGGCTCTCTGTGTAAGTGTTCACCTGTTTGTATACTGTCTGTGCACATGTGTTGTATTAAGGCAGCATAGTGTCTCTCTGTGTAAGTGTTCAACTGTTTTTTTACTGCTATGCGTGTGTGCTCTATTAATTCAGCATAGCAGATCTGTGTGTAAGTGTTCACCTGTTTGTATATTTTTTATGCATTTGTGCTGTATTAAGGCAGCATAGCAGCTCTCTGTGTAACTGTTCAACTGTTTTTATACTGTCTATGCACGTGTGCTGTGTTAAGTCAGCATAGCTTCTCTCTGGGTAAATGTACAACTGATGTATACTGTCTATGCACATGTGCTATATTGAGGCAGGACAGTAGCTCTTTGTGTAAGTGTTCACCTGTTTGTATAATATCTATGCGTTTGTGCCGTATTAAGGCAGCATAGCGGCTCTCTGTGTAAGTGTTAACATGTTTGTATACTGTCTATGCAAGTGCGCTGTATTTATGCAGCATAGCAGTTCTCTGTGTAAGTCTTCACCTTATTGTATACTGTTTATGCACGTGTTCTGTATTAAGGCAGCATAGCAGCTGTCTGTGTAAATGTTCACCTGTTTATATACAGTCTATGCACGTGTCCTGTATTAAGGCAGCATAGCGGCTCTCTGAGTAACTGTTCATCTGTTTGTATACTGTCTCTGCACGTGTGGTGATTTAAGGCAGCATAAAAGCTCTCTGTGTAAGTGTTCACCTGTTTGTGTACTCTCTATGCACGTGTACTCTATTAAGCAGCACAGAGGCTCTCTGTGTAAGTGTTCACTTCTTTTATATTGTCTATGCACGTGTGCTGATTTAAGGCAGCATAGCAGCTCTCTGTGTAAGGGTTCACCTGTTTGTATACTCTCTATGCACGTGTATTGTATTAAGCAGCATAGAGGCTCTCTGTGTAAGTGTTCACCTGTTTGTATACTCTCTATGCACGTGTGCTGATTTAAGGCAGCATAGCAGCTCTTTGTGTAAGTGTTCACCTGTTTGTATACTGTGTATGCGTGAGTTCTGCATTAAGGTAGCATAGCGGCAGTATGTGGAAGTGTTCACCTGTACGTATACTGTCTATGCACGTGTGCTGTATTAAGGCCGCATAGCGGCTCTCGGTTTAAGTGTTCATCTGTTTGTATACTGTCTATGCGTGTGTGCTGTATTAGGGCAGCATAGCGGCTCTCTGTGAAAGTGTTCACCTGTTTGTATACTGTCTATGAGTGTGTGCTGTATTAAGGCAGAATAGCAGCTCTCTGTGTAAGTGTTCACCTGTTTGTATACTGTGCATGCACGTGTGCTGTGTTAAGGCAACATAGCAGCTCTCTGTGTAAGTGTTCACCTTTTGTATACTGTGTATGCATGTGTGCTGTGTTAAGGCTGCATGGCAGTTTTCTGTGTAATGGTTCAGCAGTTTGTATACTGACTATGCAATGTACTTTGTTAAGGCAGCATAGCAGCACTCTGTGTAAGTGTTCACCTGTTTTTATACTGTCCATGCACGTGTGCTGTGTTAAGGTAGCATAGCAGCTCTTTGTGTAAGTGTTCACCTGTTTGTATACTGTCTATGCGTGTGTTCTGTATTAAGGCAGCATAGCAGCACTCTGTGTAACTGTTCACCTGTTTGTATACTGTCTATGCGTGTGATCTTTATTAAGGCATCATATTAGGTCTCTGTGTTACTGTTCATCTGTTTGTATACTGTCTATGCACGTGTGCTGTGTTAAGTCAGCATAGCTGCTCTCTATGTAAGTGTTCACCTGTTTGTATACTGTTTATGCATGTGTGCTGTATTAAGGCAGCCTAGCGGATCTCTGTGTATGTGTTCACATCTATGGATACTGTGTATGCACGTGTGCTCTAATAAGGAAGATTATCCTCTCTCTGTGTAAGAATTTCCCTTTTTTTATACTGTCTATGCTCGTTTGCTGTATTATGGCATCATTGCAGCTGTCTGTGTAAGTGTACACCTGATGTATACTGTCTATGCACGTGTGCTTTATTGAGGCAGGATAGCAGCTCTTTGTGTATGTGTTCACATGTTTGTATAATGTCCATGCGTTTGTGCTGTATTAAGGCAGCATAGCGGCTCTCTGTGTAAGTGTTCACTTGTTTGTATACTGTCTATGCAAGTGTGCTGTATTTATGCCGCATAGCAGGTCTCTGTGTAAGTGTTCACCTTTTTGTATACTGTTTATACACGTGTTCTTTATTAAGGCAGCATAGCAGCTCTCTGTGTATGTATTCACTTGTTTATATACAGTTCATGCACGTGTGCTGTATTAAGGAAGCATAGCGGCTCTCTTTGTAAGTATTAACCTGTTTGTATACTGTCTATGCAAGCGTGCTGTATTAAGGCAGCCTATCATCTCTCTGTGTAATTGTTCACTTATTTGTACACTGTCTATGTGTGTGTGCTGTATTAAGGCAGCATTGTAGCTCTCTGTTTAAGTGCTCACCTGTTTGTATACTTTCTATGCATGTGTAATCTATTAAGCTGCATAGCGGCTCTCTGTGTAAGTGTTCACCTGTTTGTATACTGTGTTTGAATGTGTGCTGTATTAAGGCAGCATACCGGCTCTCTGTGTAAGTGTTCAGCTGTTTGTATACTGTCTATGCAAGTGTACTGTATTAAGTCAGCATAGCAGCTCTCTGGGTAATTGTTCACCTGCTTGTATACTGTTTACGCACATGTGCTGTACTAAGGCGTCATAGCAGCTCTCTGTGTAAGTGTTCACCTTTTTGTATACTCTCTATGCACGTGTGCTGTATTAAGGCAGCATAGAGGCTCTTTGTGTAACTGTTCACCTGTTTATATACTGTCTATGCACGTGTGCTGATTTAAGGCAGCATAGCGACTCTCTGTGGAATTGTTCATCATTTTGTATACTTTCTAAGCACGTTTGCTGTATTAAAGCAGCATAGGTGCTCTTTGTGTAATTGTTCACCTGTTTGTGTACTGTGTAAGCGTGTGTGCTGAATTAAGGTAGTATAGCGGCTCTTTGTGGAAGTGTTCACCTGTTTGTATACTGTCTATGAACGTGTGCTGTATTAAGGCCGCATAGCGGCTCTCGGTGTAAGTGTGCACCTGTTTGTATACTGTCTATGTTTGTGTGCTGTATTAAGGCAGCATAGCGGCCCTCTGTGTAATTGTTCACCTGTTTGTATACTGTCTAGGCGTGTGTGCTGTATTAAGGCAGCATAGCGGCTCTCTGTGTAAGTGTTAACATGTTTGTATACTGTCTATGCAAGTGCGCTGTATTTATGCAGCATAGCAGGTCTCTGTGTAAGTCTTCACCTTTTTGTATACTGTTTATGCACGTGTTCTGTATTAAGGCAGCATAGCAGCTTTCTGTGTAAATGTTCACCTGTTTATATACAGTCTATGCACGTGTGCTGTATTAAGGCAGCAAAGCGGCTCTCTGAGTAACTGTTCATCTGTTTGTATACTGTCTCTGCACGTGTGATGATTTAAGGCAGCATAAAGGCTCTCTGTGTAAGTGTTCACCTGTTTGTGTACTCTCTATGCACGTGTACTCTATTAAGCAGCATAGAGGCTCTCTGTGTAAGTGTTCACTTCTTTTATATTGTCTATGCACGTGTGCTGATTTAAGGCAGCAAAGCAGATATCTGTGTAAGGGTTCACCTGTTTGTATACTCTCTATGCACGTGTATTGTATTAAGCAGAATAGAGGCTCTCTGTGTAAGTGTTCACCTGTTTGTATACTCTCTATGCACGTGTGCTGATTTAAGGCAGCCTAGCAGTTCTCTGTGTAAGTGTTAACCTGTTTGTATACTGTCTTTGAATGTGTGCTGTGTTAAGGCAGCCTAGCAGTTCTCTGTGTAAGTGTTAACACTTTGTATACAGTCCATGCGTGTGTGCAGTATAAAGGCAGCATAGCAGCTCTCTGTGTAAGTGTTCACCTGTTTGTATACTGTGTATGCGTGAGTTCTGCATTAAGGTAGCATAGCGGCAGTATGTGGAAGTGTTCCCCTGTATGTGTACTGTCTATGCACGTGTGCTGTATTAAGGCCGCATAGCGGCTCTCGGTTTAAGTGTTCAACTGTTTGTACACTGTCTATGCGTGTGTGCTGTATTAGGGCAGCATAGCGGCTCTCTGTGAAATTGTTCACCTGTTTGTATACTGTCTATGAGTGTGTGCTGTATTAAGGCAGCATAACAGCTCTCTTTGTAAGTGTTCACCTGTTTGTATACTGTGCATGCACGTGTGCTGTGTAAAGGCAACATAGCAGCTCTCTGTGTAAGTGTTCACCTTTTGTATAGTGTGTATGCATGTGTGCTGTATTAAGGCTGCATAGCAGTTTTCTGTGTAATGGTTCACCAGTTTGTATACTGACTATGCAATGTACTTTGTTAAGGCAGCATAGCAGCACTCTGTGTAAGTGTTCACCTGTTTTTATACTGTCCATGCACGTGTGCTGTGTTAAGGTAGCATAGCAGCTCTTTGTGTAAGTGTTTACCTCTTTGAATACTGTCTATGCGTGTCTTCTGTATTAAGGCAGCATAGCAGCTGTCTGTGTAACTGTTCAACTGTTTGTATACTGTCTATGCGTGTGTTCTGTATTAAGGCATCATAGTAGGTCTCTGTGTAACTGTTCACCTGTTTGTATACTGTCTATGCACGTGTGCTGTGTTAAGTCAGCATAGCTGCTCTCTATGTAAGTGTTCACCTGTTGTATACTGTTTATGCACGTGTGCTGTATTAAGGCAGCCTAGCGGATCTCTGTGTATGTGTTCACCTCTATGTATACTGTCTGTGTACGTGTGCTGTAATAAGGAAGATTATCCTCTCTCTGTGTAAGAATTTCCCTTTTTTATACTGTCTATGCTCGTTTGCTGTATTAAGGCATCATTGCAGCTGTCTGTGTAAGTGTACTCCTGATGTATACTTTCTATGCACGTGTGCTTTATTGAGGCAGGATAGCAGCTCTTTGTGTATGTGTTCACATGTTTGTATAATGTCCATGCGTTTGTGCTGTATTAAGGCAGCACAGCGGCTCTCTGTGTAAGTGTTTACCTGTTTGTATACTGTCTATGCAAGTGTGCCGTATTTATGCCGCATAGCAGGTCTTTGTGTAAGTGTTCACCTTTTTGTATACTGTTTATACACGTGTTCTTTATTAAGGCAGCAAAGCAGCTCTCTCTGTATGTATTCACCTGTTTATATACAGTTCATGCACGTGTGCTGTATTAAGGAAGCAGAGCGGCTCTCTTTGTAAGTATTAACCTGTTTGTATACTGTCTATGCACGCGTGCTGTATTAAGGCAGCCTATCATCTCTCTGTGTAATTGTTCACTTATTTGTACACTGTCTATGTGTGTGTGCTGTATTAAGGCAGCATTGTAGCTCTCTGTGTAAGTGCTCACCTGTTTGTATACTTTCTATGCACGTGTAATCTATTAAGCTGCATAGCGGTTCTCCTTGTAAGTGTTCACCTGTTTGTATACTGTGTTTGAATGTGTGCTGTATTGAGGCAGCATACCGGCTCTCTGTGTAAGTGTTCAGCTGTTTGTATACTGTCTATGCAAGTGTGCCCTATTAAGTCAGCATAGCAGCTCTCTGGGTAATTGTTCACCTGCTTGTATACTGTTTACGCACGTGTGCTCTACTAAGGCGTCATAGCAGCTCTCTGTGTAAGTGTTCACCTCTTTGTATACTCTCTATGCACGTGTGCTGTATTAAGGCAGCATAGAGGCTCTTTGTGTAACTGTTCACCTGTTTATATACTGTCTATGCACGTGTGCTGATTTAAGGCAGCATAGCGACTCTCTGTAGAATTGTTCACCAGTTTGTATACTTTCTATGCACGTGTGCTGTATTAAAGCAGCATAGGTTCTCTTTGTGTAATTGTTCACCTGTTTGTGTACTGTGTAAGCGTGTGTGCTGAATTAAGGTAGTATAGCGGCTCTTTGTGGAAGTGTTCACCTGTATGTATACTGTATATGCACGTGTGCTGTATTAAGGCCGCATAGCGGCTCTCGGTGTCAGTGTGCACCTATTTGTATACTGTCTATGTGTGTGTGCTGTATTAAGGCAGCATAGCGGCCCTCTGTGTGTAAGTGTTCACCAGTTTGTATACTGTCTATGCACGTGTGCTTTATTAAGGCAGCATAGAAGCTCTCTGTGTAAGTGTTCACCTGTTTGTACACTGCCTATGCATTTTTGCTGTATTAAGGCTGCATTGCAGCTTTCTGTGAAAGTGTTCACCAATTTGTATACTGTCTATGCACGAGTGCTGTGTTATGGCAACCTAGAAGCTCTCTGTGTAAGTGTTCACGTTTTTATATTGTCTATGCTTGTGTGCTGTGTTAAGGCTGCATTGCAGCTTTCTGTGTAAGTGTTCACCAATTTGTATACTGTCCATGCACGTGTGCTGTGTTAAGGTAGCATAGCAGCTCTTTGTGTAAGTGATCAATTGTTTGTATACTGTCTATGCGTGTGTGGTGTATTAAGGCAGCATTACAGTTCTCTGTGTAAGTGTTCACCTGTTTGTATACTGTCTATGCGTGTGTCCACTCTTAAGGCAGCATAGCGGCTCTCTGTGTAATTGTTCACCTTTTTGTATACTGTCTATGCAAGTGTGCTGTATTAAGTCAGCATAGCAGCTCTCTCTTTAAGTGTTCACCTGTTTGTACACTGTGTATGCATGTGTGCTGTATTATGGTAGCATAGCAGCTCTTTGTGGAAGTGTTCACCGGTATGTATACTGTCTATGCACGTTTCCTGTATTAAGGCCACAAAGCGGCTCGTGGGTAAATGTTCACCTGTTTGTATACTGTGTATGGGTGTGTGCTTATTAAGGCAGCATTGCGGCCCTCTGTGTAAGGGTTTACCTGTTTGTATACTGTCTATGTGTGTGTGCTGTATTAAGGCAGCATAGCAGCTCCTTGTGTAACTCTTCACCTGTTTTTATACTCTCTATGCATGTGTGCTGTGTTAAATCAGCATAGCTACTCTCTGTGTAAGTGTTCAACTGTTGTATACTCTTTATGCACGTGTGCTATATTAAGGCAGCCTAGCAGCTCTTTGTGTAAGTGTTCACCTGGTTTTATACTCTCTATGCACGTGTGCTGTATTAAGGCGGCATAGTGGCTCTCTTTGTAACTGTTCACCTATTTGTATACTGTCTATGCACGTGTGTTGTTTTAAGGCAGCATAGCGACTCTCTGTGTAAATGTTAACCTGTTTGTATACTGTCTATGCATGTGTGCTGTATTAAGGCAGCTTAGCAGCTCTCTGTGTAAGTGTTCACCTGTTTCTATTATGTCTATGCCCATGTGCTGTATTAAGGCAGCATACGGGTTCTTTGTGTAAGTGTTCACCTGTTTGTATACTTTGTATGCGTGTGTGGTGTATTAAGGTAGCATAGCGGCTCTTTGTGGAAGTGTTCACCTGTATGTATACTGTCTATGCACGTTTGCTGTTCTAAGGCCCTATAGCGGCTCGTGGTGTAAGTGTTCACCTGTTTGTATACTGTATATGCGTGTGTGCTCTATTAAGGCAGCATAGCGGCTCTCTGTGTAAGGGTTCACCTGTTTGTATACTGTCTATGCGTGTGTGCTGTATTAAGGCAGCATAGCTGCTCTCTGTGTAAGTGTTCAACTGTTTGTATACTCTTTATGCACGTGTGCTATATTAAGGCAGCCTAGAAGCTCTCTGTGTAAGTGTTCACCTGCTTCTATACTCTCTATGCACGTGTGCTGTATTAAGGAGGCATGGTGGCTCTCTGTGTAACTGTTCACCCATTTGTATACTGTCTATGCACGTGTGCTGTTTTAAGGCAGCATATTGACTCTCTCTGTAAGTGTTAACCTGTTTGTATACTGTCTATGCATGTGTGCTTTATTAAGGCAGCTTAGCAGCTCTCTGTGTAAGTGTTCACCTGTTTCTATTATATCTATGCACATGTGCTGTATTAAGGCAGCATAGGGGCTCTTTGTGTAAATGTTCACCTGTTTGTATACTTTGTATGCGTGTGTGGTGTATTAAGGCAGCATAGCGGCTTTTTGTGTAAGTATTCATCTGTTTATATACTGTCTAAGCACGTGTGCTGATTTAAGGCAGCATAGCAGCTCTCTGTGTAAGTGTTCACCTGTTTTTATACTGTCTATGCACGAGTGCTGATTTAAGGCAGCATAGCGACTCTCTGTGGAAGTGATAACCTGTTTTTATACTCTCTATTCATGTGTGCTGTATTAATCCAGCCTAGCACTTCTCTGTGTAAGTGTTCACCTGTTTGTATACAGTCCATGCGTGTGTGCAGTATAAAGGCAGCATAGCAGCTCTCTGTGTAAGTGTTCACCTGTTGTTATACAGTCCATGCGTGTGTGCAGTATAAAGGCAGCATAGCAACTCTCTGTGTAAGTGTTCACCTGTTTGTATACTGTCTATGCACGTGTGCTGTATTAAGGAAGCATAGCGGCTCTTTGTATAAGTGTTCACCTGTTTGTATTCTGTCTATGCGTGTGTGCTGTATTAGGGCAGCATAGTGGCTCTCTGTGAAAGTGTTCACCTGTTTGTATACTGTCTATGAGTGTGTTCTGTATTAAGGCAGCATATAAGCTCTCTGTGTAAGTGTTCACCTGTTTGTATACTGTCTATGCACGTGTGCTGTGTTAAGTCAGCATAGCTGCTCTCTATGTAAGTGTTCACCTGTTTGTATACTGTTTATGCACGTGTGCTGTATTAAGGCAGGCTAGCAGATCTCTGTGTATGTGTTCACCTCTATGTATACTGTCTATGCACGTGTGCTGTAATAAGGAAGATTATCCTCTCTCTGTGTAAGAATTTCCGTTTTTTTATACTGTCTATGCTCGTTTGCTGTATTAAGGCATCATTGCCACTCTATGTGTAAGTGTACACCTGATGTATACTGTCTATGCACGTGTGCTGTATTGAGGCAGCATAGCGGCTCTCTGTGTAAGTGTTCCCTGTTTGTACACTGTCTATGCAAGTGTGCTGTATTTATGCAGCATATCATGTCTCTGTGTAAGTGTTCACCTTTTTCTATACTGTTTATACACGTGTTCTGTATTAAGGCAGCATAGCAGCTCTCTGTGTATGTATTCACCTGTTTATATACAGTTCATGCACGTGTGCTGTATTAAGGCAGCATAGCGGCTCTCTTTGTAAGTGTTAACATGTTTGTATACTGTCTATGCACGTGTGCTGTATTAAGGCAGCATTGCAGCTCTCTGTGTAAGTGTTCACCTGTTTGTAACTGTGTTTGAATGTGTGCTGTATTAAGGCAGCATAGCGGCGCTCTGTGTAAGTGTTCAGCTGTTTGTATACTGTCTATGCAAGTGTGCTGTATTAAGTCAGCATAGCAGCTCTCTGGGTAATTGTTCAACTGTTTGTATACTGTCTATGCACATGTGCTGTATTAAGGCATCATAGCAGCCCTCTGTGAAAGTGTTCACCTGTTTGTATACTCTCTATGCACGTGTGCTGTATTAAGGCAGAATAGAGGCTCTTTGTGTAAATGTTCACCTGTTTGTATACTGTCTATGCACGTGTGCTGATTTAAGGCAGCATAGCGACCTCTGGGGAAGTGTTAACCTGTTTGTATACTGTCTATTCATTTGTGCTGTATTAAGGCAGCCTAGCATTTCTCTGTGTAAGTGTTAACCAGTTTGTATACAGTCCATGTGTGTGTGTACTATGAAGGCAGCATAGGAGCTCTCTGTGTAAGTGTTCACCTGTTTGTATACTTTTTATGCACGTGTGCTGTATTAAGGCAGCATAGGTGCTCTTTTTGTAATTGTTCATCTGTTTGTGTACTGTGTAGGCGTATGTGCTGAATTAAGGTAGCATAGTGGCTCTTTGTGGAAGTGTTCACCTGTATGTATACTGTCTATGCACGTGTGCTGTATTAAGGGAGCATAGCTGCTCTCTGTGTAAGTGTTCACCAATTTGTATATGTGTGTGTGCTGTATTAAGGCAGAATAGCAGCTCTATGTGTAAGTGTCCACCTGTTTGTATACTGTCTATGTACGTGTGCTATATTAAGGCAGCATAGAAGCTCTCTGTGTAAGTGTTCACCTGTTTGAACACTGCCTATGCGTTTTTGCTGTATTAAGGCTGCATTGCAGCTCTCTGTGTTAAGTGTTCACCAATTTGTATACTGTGATACTGCACGAGTGCTGTCATAAGGCAACATAGCAGCTCTCTGAGTAAGTGTTCACCTTTTTATACTCTCTATGCGTGTGTGCTGTATTAAGGCAGCATAGCAGTTTTCTGTGTAAGTGTTCACCTGTTTGTATACTGACTATGCACGTGTGGTGTACTAAGGCAACATAGCAGTTTTCTGTGTAAGTGTTCACCTGTTTGTATACTTTCCATCACGTGTTCTGTGTTAAGGTAGCATAGCAGATCTTTGTGTAAGTGTTCACCTGTTTGTATACTGACTATGCATGTGTGCTGACTTAAGGCAGCATAGCAGCTCTCTGTGTAAGTGCTCACCTGTTTGTATACTGTCAATGCACGTGTGTTGTATTAAGGCAGCATAGCAGCTCTCTGTCTAAGTTTTCACCTGTTTTTATACTGTCTATGTACATGTGCAATATTAAGGCAGCATAGCGGCTTTCTATGTAAGTGTTCACCAGTATGTATACTCTCTATGCACGTGTGCTGTATTAAGGAAGAATAGTCTTTCTCTTTGTAAGAGTTTCCCTTTGTTTATACTGTCTAGGCACGTGTGCTGTATTGAGGCAGCATAGCAGCTTTTTGTGTAAGTGTTCACCTGTTTGTATACTGTCTATGCAAATGTGCTGTATTTATGCAACATAGCAGGTATCTTTGTAAGTGTTCACCTTTTTGTATACTGTTTATACACCTGTTCTGTATTAAGGCATAATAGCACCTCTCTGTGTAAGTGTTCACCTGTTTATATACTGTCTATGCACGTGTGCTGTATTAAGGCAGCATAGCGGCTCTCTGTGTAACTGTTAACCTGTTTGTATACTTTCTATGCACGTGTGCTGAATTAAGGCCACCTATCATCTTTGTGTAATTGTCCACTTATTTGTATACTGTCTATGCGTGTGTGCTGTATTAAGGCAGAATTGCAGCTCTCTGTGTAATGTTCACCTGTTTGTATACTGTCTATGCATGTGTGCACTATTAATGTAGCATAGCGGCTGTCTGTGTAAGTGTTCACCTGTTTGTATATTTTCTATGCACTTTACTGTATTAAGCTGCATAGCGGCTCTCTGTTTAAGTGTTCACTTGTTTGTTAACTGTGTTTGAATCTTTGCTGTATTAAGGCAGCATAGCGGCTCTCTGTGTAAGTGTTCACCTATTTTTATACTGTCTATGCAATTGTGCTGTAGTAAGTCATCATAGCAGCTCACTTTGTAAGTGTTCACCTGTTTGTATACTTTCTATGCATGAGTAAGTATTCTCGAGTTTGTGTACTGTCTATGAGATGTGCTGTGTTAAGGCAACACACCGGCTCTCTGTGTAAGTTTCACGTGTTTGTATAATGTCTATGCACGTGTGCAGTGTTAAGACAGAATAGCAGTTTTCTGTGTAAGTGTTCAACTATGTGTATAATGTCCATGAGTGTGTGCTGTATTAAGGCAGCATAGTAGCTCTCTGTGTAAGTGTTCACCTGTTTCTATACTGTCTATGCACCTGTGCTGTATTAGGGCCGCATAGCGGCTTTCGTTGTAAGTGTTCACCTCTTTGTATTCTGTTAATACACGTGTGCTGTGTTAAGGTAGCATAGAACCTCTTTGTGTAAATTTACTCCTGTTTGTGTACTGTCTATGCGTCTGTGCTGTTTTAAGGCAGCATAGCAGCTCTCTGTGTAAGTGTACACCTGTTTTTATACTGTTTATGCACGTGTGCTGTGTTAAGGAAGGAGAGCAGCTCTCTGTGTAAGTGTTCACCTGTTTGTATACTGTTTATGCACGTGTGCTGTGTTAAAGTAGCATAGCAGCTCTCTTGGAAAGTGTTCACCTGTTTGTATATTGTCTATGCGTGTCTGCTCTATTAAGGCAGAATAGCAGCTCTCTCTGTATGTGTTCACCTGTTTGTATACTGTCTATACACGTGTGCTGTATTAAGGCCGATTAGCCGCTCTCTGCATAAGTGATCACCTGTTTGTATACTGTCTATGCACGTGCGCAGTGTAAAGGCAGTTAGCGGCTCTCTGTGTAAGTGTTCAACAGTATGTATACTGTCTATGCACGTGTATTATTTCCGCATAGCAGTTCTCTGTGTAAGTGTTCACCTGCTTGTATACTGTCTATGCACGTGTGCTGTGTTTAGTTAGCATAGCATCTCTCTGTGTAAGTGTTCACCTGTTTGTATATGTTTATGCACGTGTGCTGTATTAAGGCAGTGTAACGGCTCTCTGTGTAAGTGTTCACCTGTATGTGTACTGTCTATGTACGTGTGCTGTATTCAGGAAGATTAGCTTCTCTCTCTGTGTAAGACTTTTCCTTTTTGTATACTGTCTATCCACGTTTGCTCTATTAAGGCATCATAGAAGCTCTCTGTGTAAGTGTTCACCTGATGTATACTGTCCATGCACGTTTAATGTATTGAGGCAGCATAGCAGCTCTCTGTGTAAGTGTTCACCTGTTTGTATAATGTCCATGCGTTTGTGCTGTATTAAGGCAGCATAGCAGTTCCATGGTAAATGTTCACCTGTGTGTATACTCTCTATGCAAGTGTGCTGTATTAGTGCAGCATAGCAGGTCTCTGTGTAAGTGTTCACCTTTTTGTATACTGTTTATGCACGTGTTCTGTATTAAGGCTACATAGCAGCTCTCTGTGTAATTGTTCACCTGTTTATAACTGTCTATGCAAGTGTGCTGTATTAAGGCAGCAGAGCGGCTTTCTGTGTATGTGTTCACGTGTTTGTATACTGTCTATGCGTTTTTGCTGTTAAGGCAGCATTGCAGCTCTCTATGTAAGTGTTCTCCAGTTTGTATACTGTCTATGCGTGTTTGCTGTTTTAAAGCAGCATAGTGACTCTCTGCGTAACTGTTCAACAGTTTGTACACTCTCTATTCGTATGTGCTGTATTAAGGCAGCATAGCAGCTCTCTGTGTAAGTGTTCACCTCTTTGTAAACTGTCTATGCACATGTGCTGTATTAAAGCAGCATAGCGGCTCTCTGTGTAAGTGTTAAATTGTTTGTATACTGTCTATGCATGTGAGCAGAATTAAGGCAGCATAGCAGCTCTCTATGTAAGTGTTCACCTGTTTGTATACTGTCTATGCCCGTGTGCTGTATTAAGGCAGGATAGCGGCCCTCTGTGTAACTTATCACCTTTATGTATACTGTCTATGGACGTGTGCTGTATTAAGGCAGCATAGCAGCTCTCTGTTTAAGTGTTCACCTGTTTTTACACTTCTATGCGTGTTCTGTATTAAGGCAGCATAGCGGCTCTCTGTGTAAGTGTTTTACCTGTATGTATTCTGTCTATGCACATGTGCTCTATTAAGGCAGCATAGCGGCTCTATATGTAAATGTTCACCTGTATGTATACATCTATGCACGTGTGCTGTATTAAGGCATTATAGTCCCTCTCTGTGTAAGTGTTCACCAGCTTGTATACTGTCTATGCACGTGTGCTGTATTAGGACAGCATTGCAGCTCTCTGTGTAAATGTTAACCTGTTTGTATACTGGCTATGCATGTTTGCTGTATAAGGCAGCATAGGAGCTCTTTGTGTAAATGTTCACATGTTTGTATACTGTCTATGCACGTGTGCTGTATTAAGGCAGCATAGCGGCTCTCTGTGTAAGTGTCCACCTGTTGGTATACTGTGTATTCGTTTGTCTTATATTAAGGTAGCATCGCGGCTCTTTGTGGAAGTGTTCACCTGCATGTATACTGTCAATGCACATATACTGTATTAAGGCTGCACAGCGACTCTCGTTGTAAGTGCTCACCTGTTTATATACTGTATATGCGTGTGTGCTGTATTAAGGCAGTATAGCGGTTCTCTGTGTAAGAGTTCACCTGTTTGTATACTGTCTATGCATGTGTGCTGTATTAAGGCAGCATAGCAGCTCTCTGTGTAAGTGTTCACCTGTTTATGTACTGTCTATTCCCGTGTGCTTCATTAAGGCAGCATAGCAGCTCTCTGTGCAAGTGTTCACCATTTTGTATACTGTCTATGCGTTTGTGCTCTACTAAGGCAGCATTGCAGCTCTGTGTAAGTGTTCACCTGTTTGTATACTGTCTGTGCACATGTGATGTGTTAAGGCAACATACCAGCTCTCTGTGTAAGTGTTCACCTGTTTGTATACCCTCTATGCACGTGTGCTGTGTTAAGGCAGCATATCATTTCTCTGTGTAAGTGTTCACCTGTTTGTATACTGTCTATTCATGTGTGCTGTATTAAGGCATCATAGCAGCTCTCTGTGTAAGTGTTCACCTATTTGTATACTACTTATGCACGTGTGCTGTATTAAGGCCTCATAGCAGCTCTTTGTGTAAGTGTGCACTTGTTTGTATAATGTCTATGCACGTGTGATGTATTAAAGCAACATAGCGGCTCTTGTGAAAGTGTTCACGTTTTTTTATACTGTCTATTCGTGTGTGCTGTATTAAGGCAGAATTAGAGCTCTCTGTGTAAGTGATCACCTGTCTGTATACTGTCTGCAGGTTTGCAGTATTAAAGCAGCATAGTGACTCTCTTTGTAAGTGTTCAACACTTACTATACTGTCTATGCGTGTGTGCTGTATTAAGGCAGCATAGCAGGTCTCTGTGTAAGTGTTCACCTGTTTGTATTATATCTATGTACGTGTGCAGTGTTAAGGCATCATAGCGGCTCCCTGTGTAAGTGTTCATTAGTATGTATACTGTCTATGCATGTTTATTAGGCTGCAGAGCAACAATCTGTGTAAGTGTTCACCTGCTTGTATACTCTCTATGTACATGTGCTGTATTAAGGTCGCATAGTGGTCCTGGTGTTAGTATTCACTTGTTTGTATACTGTCTATGCATGTGCGCTGTATTAAGTCAACATATCATATCTCGGCTTAATTGGTCACCTGTTGGTATACTGTCTATGCACGTGTGCTGTGTTAAGGCAACATAGCAGCTCTCTGTGTAATTGTTCACTTGTTTGTATACTGTCTATGCACGTGTGCTGTGTTAAGGCAGCATAGATGTTCTCTGTGTAAGTGTTCACCTGTTTGTATAATATCTATGCACGTGTGCTGTGTTAGGTCAGCATAGCAGCTCTTTGTGTAAGTGTTCACCAGTTTGTATACTGTCTATGAACGTGTGATGTATTATAGCAGCATAGCGGTTCTCTGTGTAAGTGTTCACGTGTCTGTATACTGTCTATGCGTGTGTGCTGTGTTAAGGCAGCATTGCAGCTTTCTGTGTAACTGTTCACCTGTTTGCATACTGTCTATGCATGTGTGCTATATTTAAGCAGCATAGCAGCTCTCTGTGTAAGTGTTAGTCTGTTTGTGTACTGTCTATGAACGTGTGCTGTATTAAGGCAGCTCTCTGTGTAAGTGTTCACCAGTTTATATACTGTTTATGCACATGTGCTGTATTAAGCCAGCATAGTGGCTTTCTCTGTAAGTGTTGACGTGTTTGTATACCTTCTATGCACGTGTGCTGTATTAAGGCAGCATAGCAGTTCTCTGTGTAAGTGTTCACCTGTTTGTATACTCTCTATGCACGTGTGCTGTGTTAAGGCAGCATAGCAGCTCTCTGTGTAAGTGTACCACTGCTTGTATACTGTCTATGCACGTGTGAGGTATTAAAGCAGCATAGCGGCTCTCTGTGTAAGTGTCACGTCTTTGTGTACTGTCTATACGTGTGTGCTGTATTAAGGAAGCATTGCAGCTCTCTGGGTAAGTGTTCACCTGTTTATATATTGTCTATGCGTGTGTGCTGTATTAAGACAGCATAGCAGCTCTCTGTGTAACTGTTCACCTGTTTGTATACTGTCCATGCACGTGTGCTGTTGTAAGTTAGCAGAGCAGCTCTCTGTGTAAGTATTCTCCTGTTTGTATACTGTCTGTGCGTGTGTGCTCTATTGAGGCGGCATAGCAGCTCTCTGTGTAACTCTTCACCTGGTTGTATACTGTCCATGCACGTGTGCTATGTTAAGGCAGCATAGCAGCTCCCTTGTAAGTGTTCACCTGTTTGTTTACTGTCTATGCACGTGTGCTGTGTTAAGGCAGAATAACAGTTCTCTGTGTAAGTGTTCACATGTTTGTGTACGGTCTATGCATGTGTGCAGTGTTCAGGTAGCATAGCAGCTCTCTGTGTAAGAGTTCACCTGTTTGTATGCTGTCTATGCACGTGTGCTCTATTAAGGTAGCATAGCAGCTCACTGTTTAAGTGTTCACATTTTGTATACTCTCTATACGTGGGTGCTGTATTAAGGCAGCATAGGGGCTCTCTGTGTAAGTGTTCACCTGTTTGTATACTCTCTATGCACGTGTGCTGTATTAAGGCAGCATAGCAGTTCTCTGTGTAAGTATTCACCTGTTTGTATACTGTCTATGCACGTGTGCTGTATTAAGGCAGAGTAGCAGATCCCTGTTTAAGTGTGCACCAGTATGTATACTGTCTACGCACTTGTGCTGTATTAAGGCAGCATAGCGGCTTTAAGTGTAAGTGTTCACCTGTATGTATATTGTCAATGAATGTGTGCTGTATTAAGGCAGTATAGCTGCTCTCTGTGTATGTTTTTACCTGTTTGTATACTGTCGAAGCACGTGTGCTTTATTAAGGCAGCATAGCGTCTCTGTGTAAGTTTAACCTGTTTGTATACTGTCTATGCATGTGTGCTGTATTAAGGAAGCATTGCGGCTCTCTGTGTAAGTGTTCACATGTTTGTATAATGTCTATTCGTTTGTGCTACATTAAGACAGCGTAACGGCTCTGTGCGAAAGTGTTCACCTGTTTGTATACTGTCTATGCAAGTGTGGTGTATTAATGCAGTATAGCATCTCTCTGGGTGAGTGTTCA
Source organism: Xerus rutilus (assembly GCA_028644305.1). Classification (NCBI taxonomy): domain Eukaryota; kingdom Metazoa; phylum Chordata; class Mammalia; order Rodentia; family Sciuridae; genus Xerus; species Xerus rutilus. The sequence goes on from JAQQSJ010000020.1 coordinate 5,210,552, forward strand.
CCTGTTTGTATACTGTCTATGCGTGTGTGCTGTATTAAGGCAGCATAGCAGCTCTCTCTGTAAGTGTTCACCTGTATCTATACTGTCTATGAACGAGTGCTGTATTAAGGCAGCATAACATCTCTTTGTAAGTGTTCACCTGTTTGTATACTGTCTATGCACATGTGCTGATTTAGGCAGCCTAGCGGCTCTCTGTGTAAGTGTTCACCTGTTTGTATATTGCCTAAGCATGTGTGCTGTATTAAGGCAGCATAGCAGATTTGTGTGTAAGTATTCACCTGTTTGTATACAGTCTATGCATGTGTGCTGTATAAAGGGAGCCCAGAAGCTCTCTTTGTAAGTGTCCACATGTTTATATGCTGTCTATGCGTGTGTGCTCTATTAAGGCAGCATTGCAGCTCTCTGTGTAAGTGTTCATCTCTTTGTATACTGTCTATTCGTGTTTGCACTTTTAAGGCAGCATGGCGGCTCTCTGTGTAAGTGTTCACCTGTTTGTATACTTTCCATGCACGTGTGCTGTATTAAGGCAGCATAGCGGCTTTCTGTGTTAGTGTTCACCTGTTTGCATGCTGTGTACGCACTTGTCTGTTTTAAGGCAACATAGCAGCACTCTGTGTAAGTGTTCACGTGCTCGTATACTGTCCATGCACATGTGCTGTATTAAGGCAGCATAGCAGCTCTCTGTCTAAGTGTTCACCTTTTTGTATACTGTCTTTGCGTGTGTGCTGTATTAAGGAGTATAGCGGCTCTCTGTGTAAGTGTTCACCTGTTCGTATACTGTCTATGCTCGTGTGCATTATTAAGGCAACATAGCAGCACTCTCTGTAAGTGTTCGCCTATTGTATACTGTCTATGGACGTGTGCTGTATTAAGACAGCATAGCATTTCTCTGTGTAAGTGTTCATCTGTTTGTATACTGTTTATGCATGTGTGTTGAATTAAGGCAGCATATCAGCTCTCTGTATAAGTATACACCTGTTTGTATACTGTCTATGCGTGTGTGCTTATTAAGGCAGCATAGCGGCTCTATGATAAGTGTTCACCTGTTTGTATACTGTCTATGTACGAGTGCTGTATTAAGGCAGCATAGCAGTTCTCTGTGTAAGTGTTCAAGTGCTTTTATACTGTCTCCCTGTGTGGTGTATTAAGGCAGCATTGAAGCTTTTTTTGTAAGTGTTTACCTGTTCGTATACTCTCTATGCGTGTGTGCTGTATTAAGGCAGCATAGCGGCTCTCTTTGTAAGTCTTCACCTGTTTGTATATTGTCTATGCGTGTGTGCTGTATAAAGGAAGCATAGCAGCTTTCTGTGTAAGTGTTCACCTGTTTGTATACTGTCTATGCGTGTGTGCTGTATTAAGGCAGCATAGCGGCTTTCAGTGTAAGTGTTCCACTGTTCGTATACTGTCTATGCATGTGTGCGGTATTAAGGGAGCATAGCGTCTCTGTGTAACTGTTTACCTGTTTATATACTGTCTCTACACGTGTGCTATGTTGTGAGAATACCAGCTCTCTCTGTAAGTGTACATGTGTTTGTATACTGTCCATGAACGTGTGCTTTATTAAGGCAGAGTAGCGGCTCTCTGTGTAAGTGTTCACCTGATTGTATACTGTTTATGCGCGTGTGCTGTATTACGGCAGCATAGCGGCTTTCTGTGTAAGTGTTCACCTGTTTGTATACAGTCTATGCACGTGTGCTGTATTAAGGCAGCATAGCAGATCTCTGTGTAAGTGTTCACCTGTTTGTATACTGTGTATGCATGTGTGCTGTGTCAAGGCATCATAGCAGCTCTCTGTGTAATTGTTTACCTGTTGTTATACTGTCTATGCACGTGTCATGTATTAAGACAGCATAGCAGCACTCTGTGTAAGTGTACACCTGTTTGCATACTGTCTATGCACCTGTGCTCTATT
>JAQQSJ010000020.1:5212563-5245745 GCA_028644305.1 Xerus rutilus
AGCATAAGGGCTCGCTGTGTAAGTGTGCACCTGTTTGTATATTGTCTATGCACGTGTGGTGTGTAAAGGTAGCATAGCAGCTCTCTGTGTAAGTGTTCACCTGTTTGTATACTGTCTATGCACGTGTGCTCTATTAAGGCAGCCCTGCAGATCTCTGTGTAAGTGTTCACCTATTTTTATACTGTCTATGCACGTGTGCTTTGTTAAGGCAGCATAATGGCTCGCTGTGTAAGTGTGCACCTGTTTGTATACTGTCTATGCACGTGTGGTGTGTAAAGGTAGCATCGCAGCTCTCTGTTTAAGTGTTCACCTGTATGTATACTGTTTATACACGTGTGCTGTATTAAGGCTGCATAGTGGCTCTCTGTGTAAGTGTTCAACTGTTTGTATACTGTCTATGTGTGTGTGTTGTGTTAAGGCAGCTTAGCAGCTGTCTGTGTAAGTGTTCACCTATTTGTATACTGTCTATGAGTGTGTGGTGTATTAAGGCAGCATAGCAGCTCTCTGTGTAAGTGTTAACTGGTTTGTATATGTCTATGCATGTGTGCTGTATTGAGGCAGCATAGCGGCTTTCTCTGTAAGTGTTCACCTATTTGTATACTGTATATGCACGTGTGTTTTTAATGCAGCATAGGAGCTCTCTGTGTAAGTGTTCACATGTTTGTACACTTTTTATGAACGTTTGCTGTATTTAGGAAGCATAGTGATTCTCTGAGTGTTAACCTGTTTGTATAAAGTCTATACATGTGTGCTATATTAAGGAAGTATAGCAGCTCTTTGTGTAAGTGTTCACAATTTTGTATATATTCTATGCGTGTGTACACAATTAAGGCAACGTAGTGGCTCTCTGTGTAAGTGTTCACATTTTGTATACTGTTTATGAACGTGTGCTATATTAAGGCCGCATAGCGGTTCTTGGTGTAAGTGTTCACCTGTTTGTATACTGTTAATGCGTGTGTGCTGTATTCAGGCAGAATAGCAGCTCTCTGTGTAAGTGTTACCTGTTTGTATACTGTCTATGCATGTGTGCTGTATTAAAGCAGCATAGCGGCTCTCTGTGTAGGTGTTAACCTGTGTATATTGTCTATGCACATGTGCTGTATTAAGGAACCATAGCTGCTCTCTGTGTAAGTGTTCACCTGTTCGTCTACTGTCTAAGCACGTGTGCTGTATTAGAACAGCATAGCAGCTCTCTGTGTAAGTGTTCTTCTGTTTGTATAAGGTCTATGCATGTGTGCTCTATTAAGGCAGCATAGCATCACTCTGTGTAAGTGTTCACCTGTATGTATACTCTCTATGCACGTGTGCTGTATTAAGGCAGATTAGCCGCTCTCTGTATAAGATTTCCCCTGTTTGTATACTGTCTAGGCACGTGTCATGTATTAAGGCAGCATAGCAGCTCTCTGTGTAAGTGTTCACATGTTTGTATATACACTATGCGAGTTTACTGTATTAAGGCAACATAGCAGCTCTTTCTGTAAGTGTTCACCTGTTTGTATAATGTCTACGTGTGTGTGCTGTATTAAGACAGCATTGCAGCTCTCTGTGTAAGTGTACACCTGTTTGTATCATGTCTATTCGTGTGTGCTATATTAAGGCAGCATTGAAGCTTTCTTTGTAAGTGTTCAACTGTTTGTGTACAGTCTATGTGTGCTTGAGGTATTAAGGCAGCATAGCGGCTCTCTCTGTAAGTGTTCACCTGTTTGTATACTGTCTATGTACGTGTGCTGTTTTAAGGCAGATTAGCCGTTCTCTGTGTAGAGTTCCTATTTTTGTATACTGTCTATGCACGTGTGATGTATTAAGGAAGCATAGAAGCTCTCTGTGTAAGTGTTCACCTGTTTGAATACTGTCTATGCGTGTGTGCTGTATTAAGGCAGCATTGCAGATCTCTCTGTAAGTATCCACCTGTGTTTATACTCTCTATGCACGTGTGCTTTGTTAAGGACGCATAGTAGCTCTCTGTGTACGTGTTCACCTTTTTGTATACTGTCTATGCACGTGTGATAAGTTAAGGCATCATAGCAGTTCTCTGTGTAAGTGTTCACCTGTTGTATACTGTTTATGCACGTGAGTTGTGTTAAGGCAGCATAGCAGATCTTTGTGTAAGTGTTCACCTGGTTTTATACTGTCTATGCACGTCTGCTGTGTCAAGGCATCATAGCAGCTTACTGTGTAAGTGTTCATTGTTAGTATTCTGCCTATGCACATGTGCTGTATTAAGGCTACCTAGGCACTCTCTTTGTCAGTGTTCACCTTTTTGTATATTGTCTATGAGTGTTAGCTGTATTAAGGCAGCATCGCAGCTCTCTGTGTCAGTGTTCACCTGTTTGTATACTGTCTATGCGTGTGTGGTGTTAAGCCAGCATTGAAACTTCCTTTGTAAGGGTTTACCTAATATATACTGTCTATGCATGTGTGCTGTATTAAAGCAGCATAGCTGCACTCTCTTTAAGTGTTCACCTGTTTGTATACTGTCTATGCACGTGTGCTGTATTAAGGCTGATTATCCAGTATCTGTGTAAGAGTTCACCTGTTTGTATATTGTCTATGCAAATGTGCTGTATTAAGGCAGCCTAACAGCTCTCAGTGTACGTGTTCACCAGTTTGTATACTGTCTATGCGTGAGTGTTGTATTAAGGCAACATAGCAGATCTCTGTGTAAGTGTTCGCCTGTTTGTATACTGTCTATGCGTGTGTGCTGTATTAAGGCATTTTGCGGCTCTCTGTGTATGTGTTCACCTGTATGTATATTGTCTATGCATATGTGCTGTTTTAAGGCAGATTAGCCGCTCTCTGTGTAAGCGCTCTCCTGTTTCTATACTGTCTATGCATGGGGGATGTATTAATGCAGATAAGCCGTTCTCAGTATAAGAGTTCCTCTGTTTGTATACTGTCTATTCACCTGTGCTGTATTAAGGCAGCATAGCAGCTCTCTGTGTAAGTGTTCACGTGTTTGTATACTGTCTGTGCGTTTGTGCTGTATTAAGGCAGTATAGTGGCTCTCTCTGTAAGTGTTCACCTGTTTGTATACGGTCTATGCACATGTGCTGTATTAAGGCAGCATAGCGGCTCTCTGTGTAAGTGTTCAACTGTTCATTTACTGTCTATGCACTTGTGCTGTATTAAGGCAGCATAGCAGCTCTCTGTGTAAGTGTTCTTCTGTTTGTATACTGTCTAAGCGTGTGTGCTGTATTAAGGCAGCATTGCGGCTCTCTGTGTAAGTATTCACCTTGATGTATACTTTCTATGCACATGTGCTGTATTAAGGAAGCAAAGCAGCTCTCTGTGTAAGTGTTCACCAGTATGTATACTGTCTATGCACGCATGCTGTATTAAGGCAGCATAGCAGCTCTCTGTGTCAGTGTTTACCTGTTTGTATACTGTCTATGCACGTGTGCTGTATTAAGGCATATTGGTCGCTCTCTGTTTAAGAATTCCCCTTTTTGTATACTTTCTATGCACGTGTGCTGTATTAAGGCAGCATAGCAGCTCTTTGTGTAAGTGTTCACCAGTATGTATACTGTCTATGCACGCGTGCTGTATTAAGGCATCATAGCAGCTCTCTTTGTAAGTGTTCACCTGTTTGTATACTGTCTATGCAAGTGTCCTGTATTAAGGCAGCAGAGCATCTCTCTTTGTAAGAGTTCACCTGTTTGTATACTGTCTATGCACGTGTGATGTTTTAAAGCAGCATAGCGGCTCTCTGTGTAAGAATTCACCTCTTTGTATACTGTATATGCATGTGTGCGGTATTAAGACAGCATTGCAGCTCTCTGTGTAAGTGTTTGCCTGTTTGTATACTGTCTATGCCTGTATGCATGGTTAAGGTAGCATTGCAGCTTTATGTGTAAGTGTTCACCTGTTTGTATACTGTCTATGCGTGTTTGCTGTATTAAGGAAGCATAGTGACTCTCTGTGTATGTGTTCACCTGTTTGTATACTGTCTATGCGGGTGTGCTGTATTAAGACAGCATAGAGGCTCTCTGTGTAAGTGTTCTCCTGCTTGTATACTGTTTATGGACATGTGCTGTATTAAGGCAGCATAGCAGCTCTCTGTGTAAGTGTTCATTTGTATGTATACTGTTTATGCACGTGTGCTGTATTAAGGCAGATTAGCCGCTCTCTGTGTAAGAATTCCCCTTTTTGTATACTGTCTATGCATGTGTGCTGTATTAAAGCACCATAGCAGCGCTCTGTGTAAGAGTTCACCTTTTTATTATATTGTCTATGTGTGTGTGCTGTATTAAGGCAGCATTGGAGCTCTCTGTGTACGTGTTCACGTGTATGTATACTCTCTATGCTAGTGTTCTCTATTAAGGCAGCATTGCAGCTTTCTGTGTAAGTGTTCACCTGTTTGTATAGTGTCTATGCATGTGCTGTATTAAGGCACCATAGTGGCTCTCTGTGTAAGTGTTCACCTGTTTGTATACTGTCTATGCACGTGTGCTGTATTAGGACTGATTAGCTGCTCTCTGTGTAAGAGTTGCCCTGTTTGTATATTGTCTATGCACGTGTGCTGTATTAAGTCAACATAGCAGTTCTCTGTGTAAGTGTTCACCTGTTTGTATACTGTGTATGCGTGTGCGCTGTATTAAGACAGCATAGCGACTCCCTGTGTAAGTGTTTAACTGTTTGTATACTGTCTAGGCACGTCTGCTGTATTAACACAACATGATGGCTCTCTGTGTAAGTGTTCACCTTTTGAATACTGTCTATGAACGTGTGCTGTATTAAGGCAGCATAGCAACTCTCTGTGTAAGAGTTCACCTAATTGTAAACTGTCTATGCACATCTGCTGTATTGAGGCATCATAGAAGCTCTCTTTGTAAATGTTCACGTGTTTGTATTCTGTCTATGCCTGTGTGGTGTATTAAGGCAGCATTGCGGCTCTCTGTGTAAGTGTTCACCTGTTTGTATACTGTTTATGCGTATGTGCTGTATTAAGGCAGCATATCAGCTCTCTGTGTAAGTGTTCACCTGTATGTATACTGTCTATGCACGTGTGCTGTATTAAGTCAGATTAGCCGCTCTCTGTGTAAGAGTTTCCTGTTTGTATACTGTTAATGCACGTGTCATGTATTAAGGCAGCATAGCAGGTCTCTGTGTAAGTGTACACCTGCTTGTATACTTTCTATGAACATGTGCTGTATTATGGCAGCCTAGAGGCTCTCTGTGTAGATGTTCACCTGTATGTATACTGTTTAGGCACGTGTGCTGTAATAAGGCAGCATATCAGCTCTCTGTGTAAGTGTTCACCTGTTTGTATACTGTCTATGCACGGGTGCTGTATTAAGGCTGCATAGCTGCTCTCTGTGTAAGTGATCACCTGTTTGTATACTGTCTATGCAATTGTGCTGTATTAAGGGAGCATAGCAGCTCTCTCTGTAAGAGTTCACCTGTTTGTATATTGTCTATGTGCGTGTGCTGTATTAAGGCAGCATTGCAGCTCTCTGTGTACGTGTTCACTCGTATGTATACTGTCTATGCGTGTGTGCTGTATTAAGGCAGCATTGCAGCTTTCTTTGTAAGTGTTCACATGTTTGTAAACTGTCTATGAATGTGCTGTATTAAGGCAGCATAGTGGCTATCTTTGTAAGTGTTCACCTGTTTGTATACTGTCTATGCACGTATGCTGTTAAGGCAGCATAGCATCATAGTCTCTCTTTGTAAATGTTCACCTGTTTGTGTTCTGTCTATAGCTGTGTGTTGTATTAAGGCAGCATAGCGGCTCTCTGTGTACGTGTTCACTCGTATGTATACTGTCTATGCGTGTGTGCGGTATTAAGGCAGCATTGCAGCTCTCTGTGTATGTGTTCACTATATATATACTGTCTATGCGTGTGTGCTGTATTAAGTCAGCATTGCAGCTTTCTTTGTAAGTGTTCACCTGTTTGTATAGTGTCTATGCGTGAGCTGTATTAAGGCAGCCTAGTGGCTCTCTGTGTAAGTGTTCACCTGTTTCTATACTGTCTATGCACGTGTGCTGTATTAAGGCAGATTAGCTGGTCTTTGTGTAAGAGTTCTCCAATTTGTATATTGTCTATGCACGTGTGCTGTATTAAATCAGCATAGCAGCTCTCTGTAGAAGTGTTCTTCTGTTTGTATACCGTCTATGCGAGTGTGCTGTATTAAGGCTGCAAAGCGGCTCTCTGTGTAAGTGTTCATCTGTTTGCATACTTTCTATGACCTGTGCTGTATTAAGGCAGCATAGTGGCTCTCTGTGTAAGTGTTCACCTTTTATATACTGTCTATGCACGAATTCTGTATTGAGGCAGCATAGCATGTCTCTGTGTAAATGTTCACCTGTTTTTATTATGTCTATGCGTGTGTGCTGTATTAAGACAGTATACGGCTCTCTGTTTAAGTGTTCACCTCTTGGTATACTGTTTATGCGTTAATGCTTTATTAAGGCAGCATAGAATCTCTCTGTGTTAGTGTTCACCTGTTTGTATACTGTCTTTGCACGTGTGCTGTATTAAGGCTGCATAGCAGCTCTCTGTGTAAGTGTTCATCTGTTTGTATACTGGCTTTGCCTGTGTGCTGTATTAAGGCAGCATAGCAGCTCTCTGTGTAAGTATTCACCTGTTTATATACTGTCTATGCACGAGTGATGCATTAAAGCAGCATTGCGGCTCTCTTTGTAAGTGTTCACCTCCCTGTATACTGTCTATGCCTGTGTGCGGTATTAAGGCAGCATTTCAGCTCACTGTGTAAGTGTTTACCTTTTTGTATACTGTCTTTGCCTTTGTGCAGTGTTAAGGCTGCATTGAGTCATTTTGTGTAAGTGATCACTTGTATGTATAGTTTCTATGCGTGTGTGCTCTATTAAGGCAGTATTGAGCCCTCTGTGTAAGTGTTCACATGTTTGTATAATGTCTATGCATGATTTCTGTATTAAGGCTGGAGAGTGACTGTCTGTGTAAGTATTCACCTGTTTTTGTACTGTCTATGCACATGTACTTTATTAAGGCAGCAAAGCGGCTCTCTGTGTATGTGTTCACCAGTATGTATACTGTGTATGCACGCGTGCTGTAGTAAGGCAGCATAGCAGCTCTCTGTGTAAGTGTTTACCTGTTTCTATACTGTCTATGCATGAGTGCTGTATTAATGCAGCATAGCGGCTCTCTGTAAGTGTTCACCTGTATGTATACTGTCTATGCACGTGTGCTGTATTAAGGCAGATTAGGCGCTCTCTGTGTAAGAATTCCTCTTTTTGTATACTGTCTATGCATGTGTGCTGTATTAAGGCAGCATAGCAGTTCTCTGTGTAAGTGTTCACCTGTTTGTATACTGTCTATGCACGTGTGCTGTATTAAGGTATCATTGCATCTGTCTGTGTAATTGTTCACCTGTTTGACTACTGTCTATACAAATGTGCTGTATTAAGGCACCATAGCAGCTCTCTGTGTAAGAGTTCACCTGTTTGTATACTGTCTATGTGTGTGTGCTGTATTAGGCAGCATTACAGCTCTCTGGGTACGTGTTCAGCTGTATGTATACTGTCTATGCCTGTTTGTGAATTAAGGCAGCATTGCAACTTTCTGTGTAAGTGTTCACTTGTTTGTATAGTGTCTGTGCGTGTGCTGTATTAAGGCACCATAGTGGCTCTCTGTGTAAGTCTTCACCTGTTTGTATACAGTCTATGCACGTGTGCTGTATTAGGGCAGATTAGCTGCTCTCTGTGTAAGCGTTCCCCTGTTTGTATACTGTCTATGCATGGGTGCTGTATTAAAGCAGATAAGCTGTTCTCAGTATAAGAGTTCTCCTGTTTCATACTGTCTATGCACCTGTGCTGTATTAAGGCAGCATAGCGCTCTCTGTGTAAGTGTTCACCTGTTTGTATACTCTCTGTGCGTTTGTGCTGTATTAAGGCAGTATAGCGGCTATCTCTGTAAGTGTTCACCTGTTTATATACGGTCTATGCACATGTGCTATATTAAGGCAGCATAGCGGCTCTCTGTGTAAGTGTTCAACTGTTTATTTACTGTCTATGCACTTGTGCTGTATTAAGGCAGCATAGCAGCTCTCTGTGTAAGTGTTCTCCTGTTTATATACTGTCTATGCGTGTGTGCTGTATTAAGGCAGCATAGCGGCTCTCTGTGTAAGAGATTCTCTGTATACTGTCTATGCACGTGTGCTGTATTAAGGCAGATAATCCGCTCTCTGTGTAAGAGTTCCCCTTTTTGTATACTGTCTATTCATGTGTGCTGTATTAGAGGAGCATACCAGCTATCTGTGTAAAAGTTCACCTGCTTGTATACTGTCTATGCGTGTGTGCTGTATTAAGGCAGCATAGCGGCTCTCTGTGGACCTGTTCACCTGTTTGTATACAGTCTATGCACATGTGCTGTATTAAGGAACCATAGCGGCTCTCTATGTAAGTGTTCACTTGTTCTTGTACTGTCTAAGCCCGTGTGCTGTATTAAAACAGCATAGCAGCTCTCTGTGTAAGTGTTCTTCTGTTTGTATAAGGTCTATTCATATGTGCCGTATTATGAAGCATAGCATCACTCTGTGTAAGTTTTCAACTGTATGTATACTGTCTATGCACGTGTGCTCTATTGAGACAGATTAGCCGCTCTCTCTGTAAGATTTCCCCTGTTTGTATACAGTCTATGCACGTGTCATGTATTAATGCAGCATAGCAGCTCTCTGTGTAAGTGTTCACATGTTTGTATATACTCTATGCGTGTGTGCTGTATTAAGGCAGCATAGCAGCTCTCTCTGTAAGTGTTCACCTGTTTGTATAATGTCTATGCATGTGTGCTGTATTAAGACAGCATTGCAGCTCTCTGTGTAAGTGTACACCTGTTTCTTTCATGTCTATTCATGTGTGCTATATTAAGGCAGCATTGAAGCTTTCTCTGTAAGTGTTCAACTGATTGTATACAGTCTATGTGTGCTTGCTGTGTTAAGGCAGCATAGCGGCTCTCTGTGTAAGTGTTCACCTGTGTGTATACTGTCTATACACGTGTACTTTGTTAAGGCCGCATAGTAGCTCTCTGTGTACGTGTTCACCTGTTTGTACACTGTCTATGCACGTGTGATATATAAGGCAGCATAGCAGTTCTCTGTGTAAGTGTTCACCTGCTGTATATTGTCTATGCACGTGTGCTGTGTTAAGGCAGCATAGCAGATCTTTGTGTAAGTGTTCACCTGTTTGTATACTGTCTATGCACGTGTGCTGTGTCAAGGCATCATAGCAGCTTACTTTGTAAGTTTTCATTGTTTGTATTCTGCCTATGCACGTGTGCTGTATTAAGGCGACATAGCCGCTCTCTTTGTAAGTGTTCACCTGTTTGTATATTATCTATGAGTGTGTGCTGTATTAAGGCAGCATAGCAGCACTCTGTGTAAGTTTTCACCTGTTTGTATACTGTCTATTCGTGTGTGCTGTTTAGGCAGCATTGAAACTTTCTTTGTAAGTGTTTGCCTGATTTATACTGTCTATGTGTGTGTGCTGTATTAAAGCAGCATAGCTGCTCTGTAAGTGTACACCTGTTCGTATACTGTCTAAGCACGTGTGTTGTATTAAAGCAGATTATTCACTATCTGTGTAAGAGTTCACCTGCTTGTATACTGTCTATGCAAATGTGCTGTATTAAGGCAGCATAGCAGCTCTCAGTGTTAGTGTTCACCAGTTTGTATACTGTCTATGCGTGAGTGGTGTATTAAGGCAGCATAGCATATCTCTGTGTACGTGTTCACCTGTATGTATACTCTCTATGCACATGTGCTGTATTAAGGCAGATTTGCCGCTTTCTGTGTAAGAGTTCCCCTTTTTGTATACTGTCTATGCACGTGTGCTGTAGTAAGGCAGCATAGCAGCTCTCTGTGTAAGTGTTCAACTGTTTGTATAATGTCTATGCGTGTGTGCTGTATTAAGACAGCATTTCAACTCTCTGTAAGTATTCACTTGTTTGTATACTGTCTATGCGTCTGTGCTTTATTAAAAGAGCATAGCAGCTCTCTGTGTAAGTGTTCACCTTTTTGAATACTGTCTAAGCACGTGTACTGTATTAAGGCAGATTAGCCGCTCTCTGTGTAAGTTTTCCCCTGTTTGAATACTGTCTATGCACGTGTCATGTATTAAGGCAGTATATCAGCTCTCTGTGTAAGTGTTCGCAAGTTCGTATATTGTCTATGCCTGTGTGCTGTATTAAGGCAAAATAGCAGCTCTCTGTGTAAGTGTTCACCTGTTTGTATACTGACTATGCACGTGTGCTGTATTCATGCAGATTAGCCGCTGTCTGTGTAAGAGTTTTCATTTTGTATACTGTCTATGCACTTGTGATGTATTAAGGCATCATAGAAGCTCTCTGTGTAAGTGTTCACCTGTTTGTATACTATCTATGCGTTTGTGCTGTATTAAGGCAGCATTGCAGCTCTCTGTGTGTTTACCTGTGTGTTTACTGTTTATGCACGTGTGCTTTGTTAAGGCAGTATATTAGCTCTCTGTGTAAGTGTTCACCTGTTTTATACAGTCTATGCACGTGTGCTGTGTTAAGGCAGCATAGCCGTACTTTGTGTAAATGTTCACCTCTTGTATACTCTATATCCACGTGTGGTGTGTAAAGGAAGCATAGCAGCTCATTGTTTAAGTGTTCACCTGTTTTTATACTGTATCTGCACGTATGCTGTGTCAAAGAATCTGGCAGCTTACTGTGTAAGTATTCACCTTTTTGTATTCTGCCTATGCACATGTGCAGTATTAAGGCAGCATAGCGGCTCTCTGTGTAAGAGTTTCCGTTTTTGTATACTGTCTATGCACGTGTGCAGTATTAAGACAGCATAGCAGCTCTCTCTGTAAGTGTTCACATGTTTTTATATTGTTTATGTGTGTGTGCTGTATTAAGACAGCATTGCAGCTCTCTGTGTAAGTGTACTCCAGTTTGTATACTGACTATGCGCTTGTGCTATCTTAAGACAGCATTGAAACTTTCTTTGTAAGTGTTCAACTGTTTGTATGCTTTCTATGCGTGTGCCCTGTTTTAAGGGGCACAGCGGCTCTCTGTGTAAGTGTTCACCTGTTTGTATACTGTCTATGCACGTGTGCTGTATTAAGGCAGATTAGCCGCTCTCTGTGTAAGAGTTTACCGGTTTGTATACTGTCTATACACGTGTGCTGTAATAAGGCATCATAGCGGCCCTCTGTGTAAGTGTTCACCTGTTTGTATACTGTCTATGCGTATGTGCTGTATTAAGGAAGCATAGCGGCTCCCTGTGTAAGTGTTCACCTGTATGTATACTGTGTATACACGTGTGCTGTATTAAGGCAGATTAGCCGCTCTCTGTGTAAGAGTTCGCCTTTTTGTATACTGTCTATGCACGTGTGCGGTATTAAGTCAGCATAGCAGTTCTCAGTGTACGTGTTCACCTGTTTGTGTACTTCCTATGCGTGTTTGCTGTATTAAGGCAGCATAGCGGCTCTCTGTGTAAGTGTTCAACTGTATGTATACTCTCTATGCACATGTGCTGTATTAAGGCAGAATAGCGTCTCTCCCTGTAAGTGTTCACCTGTTTGTATACTGTGTTAGAACGTGTGCTGTATTAAGGCAGCATATCGGCTCTCTGTGTATGTGTTCACCTGTATGTATACTCTTTATGTAAGTGTGCTGTATTAAGTCAGCATAGCTGCTCTCTGTGTAAGTGTTCACCTGTTTGTATACTGTCTATGCAAGTGTGCTCTATTAAGTCAAAATAGCAGCTCTCTGTGTAAGTGTTCATCTGTTTGTATACTGTCTATGTTTGTATAATGTTTATGCGTCTGTGCTGTATGAAGGCAGCATTGCGGCTCTCTGTGTATGTGTTCATCTGTTTTCATACTGTGTATGCAAGTGTGCTGCATAAATGCAGCATAGTGGTCTCGTGCAAGTGTTCACCTTCTCTAAACAGTTTATGCGGCTCTCTGTGTAAGTGCTCACCTGTTTATATACTGTCTATGCACGTGTGGTGATTTAAGGCAGCATAACGGCTCTCTGTGTAAGTGTTAACCTTTTTGTATACTGTCTATGCACGTGTGCTCTATTAAGGCATCATTGCAGCTATCTGTGTATGTGTTCATCTATTTGTATACTGTCTATGCGTTTGTGCTGTATTAAGGCAGCATTGCAGCTCTCTCTGTAAGTGTTCACCTGTTTGTCTACTGTCTATGCGTGTGTGCTGTATTAAGGCAGCATTGCAGCTTTCTCTGTAACTGTTCACCTGTTTTTATAGAGTCTTTGCGTGTGCTGTATTAAGGCAGCATAACGGCTCTCTGTGTATGAGTTCCCCTGTTTGTATTCTCTTTATGCACGTGTGCTGTATTAAGGCAGCATAGCAGCTCTCTGTGTAAGTGTTCACCCGTTTTTACACTTTCTATGCGTGTGTTCTGTATTAAGACGGCATATCGGCTCTCTGTTAAGTGTTCACATGTTTGTACACTGTGTATTCGTGTGTGCTGTATTAAGGCAGCTCTCTGTGTAAGTGTTCACCTGTTTGTATACTGTCTATGAACGTGTGCTGTATTAAGGCAGCATAGTGTCTCTCTGTGTAAGTCTTCACCTTTTTGTACACAGTCTGTGCACGTAGGCTCTATTAAGGCAGCATAGCGGCTCTCTGTGTAAGTGTTCAACTGTTTGTATACTGTTAAGCGTGTGTGCTCTCTTAAGGCAGCATAGCAGCTCTCTGTGTAAGTATTCAACTCTTCGTATACTGTCTACGCATGTATGTGGTATTAAGGCAGCATAGCGGCTCTCTGTGTAAGTGTTCATTTTTTTGTATATTGTCTATGCGTTTGTGCTGTATTAAGGCAGAATAGCAGCTCTCTGTGTAACTGTTCACCAGTTTTTTTACTGTCTATGCACGTGTGCTGTGTTAAGTCAGTTTAGCTGCTCTCTGTGTAAGTGTTCCCCTGTTTGTATACTTTCTATGCACTTGTGTTGTATTAAGGCAGCATAGGGGATCTCTCTGTAAGTGTTTACCTTTTTGTATACTGTCTATGTACATTGACTTTATTAAGGCAGCGTAGCTGTTCTCTGTGTAAGTGTTCACCTGTTTGTATAATGTCTACGCACGTGTGCTGTATTAAGGCAGCGTAGCGGTTCTCTGTGTAAGTGTTCACCTGTTTGTATACTGTCTATGCACGGGTGCTATATTAAGGCAGCATATCGGCTCTCTGTGTAATTGTTCACCTGTTTTTATACTGTCTGTGCACGTGTGTTGTATTAAGGCAGCATAGCGGCTCACTGTGTAAGTGTTCAACAGTTTGTATACTGTCTATGCATGTGTGCTCTATTAAGGCAGCATAGCTGATCTCTGTGTAAGTGTTCACCTGTTCGTATACTGTCTATGCATGTGTGCGGTAATAAGGCAGTATATCGACTCTCTGTGTAAGTAATCACCTGTTTTTATACTGTCTTTGCACGTGTGCTGTATAAAGGCAGCATAGCAGCTCTCTGTGTAAGTGTTCACCTGTTTGTATACTGTCTTTGCACGTGTGCTGTATAAAGGCAGCATAGCAGCTCTCTGTGTAAGTGTTCACCTGTTTCTATACTGTCTTTGCACGTGTGCTGTATCAAGGCAGCTTAGCCGTTCTCTGTGTATATTTTCACCGGTTTGTATACTCTCTTTGCTTGTGCTGTATTAAGGCAGCAGAGTGGCTCTCTGTGTAAGTATTCACCTGTTTGTATACTGTCTATGCAAGTGTGCTGTACTAAGGCAGAATAGCTGCTCTCTGTGTAAGTGTTTACCTGATTGTATACTGACTAACCTGTGTGCAGTGTTAAGGCAGTATTGCATCAATCTGTGTAAGTGTTCACCTGTTTGTATACTTTCTATGTGTGTGTGCTCTATTAAGGCAGCATCTCAGCCCTCTGTGTAAGTGTTCACCTGTTTGTATAATGTCAATGCATGTTTGCTGTATTAAGGCTGCATAGTGACTCTCTGTGTAAGTGTTCACCTGTTTGTATACTGTCTTTGCGTGTGTGCTGTATTAAGGCAGCATAGCGGCTCTCTGTGTAAGTATTCAATTTTTTGTATACTGTCTATGCACATGTGCTGTATTAAAGCAGCAAAGTGGCTCTCTGTGTAATTGTTCAACAGTATGTATACTGTCTATGCATGCGTGTTGTATTAAGGCAGCATAGCACCTCTCTAATTGAGTGTTTACCTGTTTGTATACTGTCTATGCACGATTGCTGTATTAAGGCAGCATAGCGGCTTTCTGTGTAATGTTCACCTGTATGTTTACTGTCTATGCGCGTGTGCTGTATTAAGGCATATTGGTCGCTCTCTGTGTAAGATTTCCCCTTTTTGTATACTGTCTATGCCTGTTGCTGTATTAAGGCAGTATAGCAGCTCTCTGTGTAAGAGTTCACATGTTTGTATACTGTCTATGCACATGTGCTGTATTAAGGCAGCATAGCAGCTCTCTGTGTAAGTGTTCACTTCTTTGTATACTGTCTATGCACGTGTGCTGTATTAAGGCAGCATAGCAGCTCTCTCTGTAAGAGTTCACCTGTTTGTGTATTGTCTTTCCGTGTGCTCTGTATTAAGGCAGCATTGCAGCTCTCTGTGTAAGAGTTCACCTGTATGTACACTGTCTATTCATGAGTGCTGTACTAAGGCAGCATTGCCGTTTTCTTTGTAAGTGTTCACCTGTTTGTATACTGTCTATGCGTGTTATGTATTAAGGCAGCATAGTGGCTCTCTGTTTATGTGTTCATCTCTTTTTATACTGTCTAGGGACGTGTGCTGTATTAAGGCAGATTAGCTGCTCTCTGTGTAAGTGTTCACCTGTTTTTATACTGTCTATGCACCTGTGTTGTATTAAGGCAGCATGGTGGCTCTCTGTGTAAGTGTTCACCTGTTGTATACTGTCTATGAACGTGTGCTGTATTAAGACAGCATAGCAAATCTCTGTGTAAGTGTTCACCTGCTTGTATATTGTCCATGCACGTGTGCTGTATTGAGGCAGCATAGCAGCTCTCTGTGTAAATGTTCACCTGTTTGTATTCTGTCTATGCCGTGTGCTGTATTAAGGCAGCATAGCAGCTCCCTGTGTAAGTGTTCACCTGTTTGTATACTGTTTATGCGTATGTGCTGTATTAAGGCAGCATAGCAGCTCCCTGTGTAAGTGTTCACCTGTTTGTATACTGTCTTTCCACGTGTGGTATATTAACGCAGCATAGCAGCTCTCTGTATAAGTGTTCACGTGTTTGTATATTGTTTATGCCCATTGATGTACTAAAGCAGCATTGCGGCTCTCTGTGTAAGTGTTCACCTATTTGAATACTGTCTATGCATTTGTGTGGTATTAAGGCAGAATTGCAGCTCCCTGTGTAAGTGTTTAACTGTTTGTATACTGTCTATGCCTTTGTGCATTGTTAAGGTAGCATTGCAGCTTTATGTGTAAGTGTTCACCTGTTTGTATACTGTCTATGCGAGTGTGCTCTGTTAAGGCAGCATTGCAGCCCTCTGTGTAAGTTTTCACTTGTTTGTATATTGTCTATGCGTTTTTGCTGTATTAAGGAAGCATAGTGACTCTCTGTGTTTGTGTTCAACTGTTTGTGTACTGTCTATGCATGTGTGTTTTATTAAGACAGCATAGAGGATCTCTGTGTAAGTGTACCCCTGCTTGTATACTGTTTATGCACATGTGCTGTATTAAGGCAGTATAGCGGCTCTTCTTGTAAGTGTTCACCAGTATGTACACTGTCTATGCACGCGTGCTGTATTAAGGCAGCATAGCAGCTCTCTGTTTGAGTGTTTAGCTGTTTGTATACTGTCTATGCACGAGTGCTGTATTAAGGCAGCGTAGTGGCTCTCTGTGTAAGTGTTCACCTGTATGTATACTGTCTATGCATGTGTGCTGTATTAAGGCAGATTAGCCGCTCTCTGTGTTAGTGTTCACCTGTTTGTATATTTTCTATGCATATGTGCTGTAATAAGGCAGCATAGCAGCACTCTGTAAGTATTCATCTCTTTGTATACTGTCTCTGTGTGTGTGTTGTATTAAGGCAGCATTGAATATTTCTTTGTGTTTACATGTATTATACTCTCTATGTGTGTGTGCTCTGTTAAGGCAGCTTAGCGGCTCTCTGTGTAAGTGTTCACCTGTTTGTATACTGTGTATGAACGTGTTCTGTTTTAAGGCATATTAGCCGCTATCTGTGTAAGAGTTCCCCTGTTTGTATAATGTGTATGCACGTGTCATATTTTAAGGCAGCATAACAGCTCTCTTTGTAAGTGTTCACCTGTTCATATACTGTCTATGCACATGTGCTGTATTAAGTCAGCATAGCAGCTCTCTGTGTAAGTGTTCACCTGTATGTATACTGTCTATGCACATGTGCTGTATTAAGGCAGATTAGCCACGCTCTGTGTAAGTATTCACCTTTTTGTATACTGTCTATGCACGTGTGCTGTGTTTAGGCAGCATAGCAGATCTCTGTGTAAGTGTTCACCTGTTCGTATACTGTCTATGCACGTGTGTTGTGTTAAGGCCGCATAGCAGCTCTGTGTGTAAGTGTTCTCCGGTTTGTGTATTCTCTAAGCACGTGTGCTGTGTCGAGGCTTCATAACAGATCTCTTTGTAAGTGTTCTACTGTTTGTATACTGTCTATGCACGTGTGCTGTATTAAGGCAGATTAGCAGCTATCTGTGTAAGAGTTCCACTGTTTGTATAATGTCTATTCACGTTTCATGTTTTAAGGCAGCATACCAGCTCTCTGTGTAAGTGTGCACCTGTTCATATGCTGTCTATGCACATGTGCTGTATTATGGCAGCATAGTGGCTCCTTGTGTAAGTGTCACCTATATGTATACTGTCTATACACATGTGCTGTATTAAGGCAGATTAGCCGCTCTCTGTGTAAGTATTCGCCTGTTTTTATACTGTCTATGCACGTGTGCTGCGTTAAGGCATTATAGCAGATCTCTGTGTAAGTGTTCACCTGTTTGTATACTGTCTATGTGTGTGTGCTCTATTAAGGCGGCATTGCAGCCCTATGTGTAAGTGTTTACCTGTTTGTATAATGTCTTTGTGTGTTTGCTGTATTAAGGCAGCATAATGACTCTCTTTGTAAGTGTTCACCTGTTTGTATACTGTCTATGCGTGTGTGCTGTATTAAGGCAGCATAGCGGCTCTCAGTTTAGGTGTTTACCTTTTTGTATTTTGTCTATGCACATGTCTGTATTAAGGCAGCAAAGCGGCTCTCTGTGTAGTGTTCACCAGTATGTATAGTGTCTAAGCACGCGTGCTGTATTAAGGCAGATTACCTGCTCTCTGTGTAAGAGTTTACCTGAATGTATACTGTCTATTCACGTGTGCTGTATTAAGGCAGCATAGCGGCTCTCTGTGTAGTGTTCACGTGTTTGTATACTTTCTGTGCACGTGTGCTTATTAAGGCACCATAGCGGCTCACTGTGTAAGTGTTCAACTCTTTGTATACTATCTATGCGTGTGTGCTCTCTATAGGCAGCATAGAGGTTCTCTGTGTATGTGTTTACCTGTTCACATGTTTGTATACTGTCTATGCGTGTGTGCTGTAGTAAGGCCACATTACGGCTCTCTGTGTTAGTGTTCACCTATTTGTATACTGTCTATGCACGTATGCTGTATTAATGCAGCATAGCAGGTCTCTTTGTAATCGTTCATTTTTTTGTAAACTGTTTATGCACGTGTTCTGTATTAAGGCAACATAGCAACTCTCTGTTTACCTGTTCACCTGTTTATATACTGTCTATGCACGTGTGCTGCATTAAGGAAGTATAGCAGCTTTCTGTGTAAGTGTTCACCTGTTTGTATACTGTCTATGCACGTGTGGTGATGTAAGGCAGCATAACGGCTGTCTAAGTGTTCACCTGTTTGTATACTGTCTATGCAAAGAGAGCCGCTATGCTGCCTTAAAATAGCACACGTGCATAGACAGTATACATACAAGTGAACATTTACACAGAGAGCCGGTATACTGCCTTAATACAGCACACATGCATAGACTGTGTACATACAGGTGAACACTTACACAAAGAGCCGGTATGCTGCCGTAATACAGCACACGTGCATAGACAGTATACAAACAGGTGAACACTTACATAGAGAGATGCTATGCTGCCTTAATACAGGACACGTGCATAGAGAGTATAAAAACCGGTGAACCCTTACACAGAGACCTGCTATGCTGCCTTAAGAAAGCACACGTGAATAGACACTATACAAACAGGTGAACAATTACAAAGAGAGCTGCTCTGCTGCCTTGAAACAGCACACGGGCATACACAGTATACAAACAGGTTAACACTTACACAGGGAGGATCTATGCTGCTTTAATACAGCACGCGTGCATAGACAGTATACATACATGTGAAAAGTTAAACACAGGGCTGCTATGCTGCCTTAATACAGCACACGTGCATAGACAGTATACAAAAAGGTGAACACTTACACAGATAGCTGCGATGCTGCCTTAATACAGCATACGTGCATAGACAGTATACAAACATATGACACTTACACAGAGGGCTGCTATGCTGCCTTAAAAGAGCACACGTGCATAGACAGCATACAAACAGGTGAACACTTACACAAAGAGCCGATATGGTGCCTTAATACAGCACACGTGCATAGACAGTATACAAACAGGTGAACACTTACACAGAAAGCTGCTATGCTGCATTAATAAAGCACACGTGCCTAGACAGTATACAAACAGGTGAACAATTACACAGTGAGTTGCTATGATGCCTTAATACAGCACACGTGCATAGACAGTATACATACAGGTGAACACTTTCACAGAGAGCTGCTATGCTGCCTTAATACAGCACACGTACATAGACAGTATACAAAGAGGTGAACACTTACAGAGAGAGCCACTATGCTGCCTTAATACAGCACACGTGCATAGAAAGTTACAAAGAGGTGAACACTTACACAGAGTGCTGCTATGCTGCCTTAAGACAGCACACTTGCATAGACAGTATACAAACAGGTGAACACTCAGAAAGAGAGCTGCTATGCTGCCTTAAAATAGCACACGAGGATACGCAGTATACACTCAGATGCTATACAAAGAGATGAATTCTTACACAGAGAGCTGCTATGCTGCCTTAGTACAGCACACGTGCATAGTTGGTATACAAACAGATGAACACTTATACAGAGAGCTGCTATGCTGCCTTAATACAGCACACGTGCATAGACAGTATACACACAGGTGAACACTTAAACGGAGAGCTGATATGCTGCCTTAATACAGCACACGTGCATAGACAGTATACAAACCAGTGAACACTTACACAGAGAGCTATTATAATGCCTTAGTACAGCACACGTGTATAGACAGTATACAAACAGGTGAACACTTACACAGAGACCTGCTGTGCTGCCTTAAGACAGTACATGTGCATAGACAGTATACAAACAGGTGAACACTTACACAGAAAGATGCTATGCTGCCTTAATAGAGCACAAAAGCATAGACAGTATACAAAGAGGTGAACACTTAAACAGTAAGCTGCTATGCTGCCTTAATGCAGCACACGTGCATAGACACTATACAAACAGGTGAACACTTACACAGAGATTTACTATGCTGTCTTAAAATAGCACACGAGCATAGACAGTATACATACAGGTGAACACTTACAGAGAGAGCCGCTATGCTGCCTGAATACAGCACAGGTGCATAGACAGTATACATGCAGGTGAACACTTACACAGACAGCTGCTTGCTGCCTTAATACAGCACACGTGCATAGACGGTATACAAACAGGTGAACTCTTACAGAGAGTGCTGCTATGCCGCCTTAAAAAGGCCCACGTTCAAGGAGAGTATTCATACAGGTGAACACTTACACAGAAAGCTGCATTGCTGGCTTATACAGAACAAGTGCACAGACAGTAAACAAACAGGTGAACACTCACAAAGAGAGCCGCTAAGCTGCCTTAAAACAGCACATGGGGATACGCAGTATACAAACAGATTAACACTCACACAGGTAGGTGCTATGCTGCATTAATACAGCATACATTTATAGACGGTATACAAACAGGTGAAATCTTACACAGAGAGCCGTTATGCTCGTTAATACAGCACACGTGCATAGACAGTATTAAAACAGATGAACACTTACACAGAGATCTTTTATGCTACCTTAATACAGCACACGTGCAAACACATACACTATAGTGAACACTTACACAAAGAGCTGCTGAGCTGCCTTAATACAGCACACGTGCATAAACGGTATACAAACAGGTGAACACTTACATATAGAGCCGCTATGCTGCCTTAAGAAGGCACACGTGCATAGACAGTATACAAACAGGTGAACACTTACACAGAGAGCTGCTATGCTACCTTAATACAGCAAACGTGCATAGTCATTACACAAAGATGTGAACATTTACACAAAGGGCTGCTATGCTGCCTTGATGCAGCACACGTGCATAGACAGTATACAAGCAGGGGAATAGTTACACAGAGAGCTGCTATGCTGCCCTAATACAGCACACGTGCATAGATATAATACAAACAAGTGGAAACTTACACAGACAGCTGCTATGCTGCCTTAATACAGCACACGTGCATAGACGTTATACAAACAGGTAAACTCTTACACAGAGAGCCGCTAGGCTGCCTTAATACAGCACACGTGCATAGACAGTATACAAACAGGTGAACACTTACAGAGAGCCGCTATGCTGCCTTAATTAAGCACACGTGCATAGACAGTATACAAAGAGGTGAACACTTACCCAGAGAGACGCTCTGCTTCCTTAATACAGCACACGTGTGTAGACCATAGATAAACAGGTGAGCACTTACACAGAGAGCTGCTATGCTGCCTTAATACTGCACACCTGTATAGACGGTATACGAACAGGTGAACACTTACACAGAAAGCCTGTATGCTGCCTTAATACAGCACACGTGCATGGACGGTAAACAAACAGGTGAACACTTACACAGAGAGCCACTATGTTGCTTTAATACAGAACAGGTGCATAGACAGTATAGAAACAGGTGAACACTTACACAGAGAGCTGCTACAGTGCCTTAATACAGCACACGTTCATAGACAGTATACAAACGGGTGAACACTTACACAGAGACCTGCTACGCTGCTTTAATAGAGCACATGTGCTTAGACAGTATACAAACAGTTGAACACTCACAAAGAGAGCCGCTATGCTGCCTTAAAACAGCACTCGGGAATACGCAGTATATAAACAAGTTAACACTTACACAGGGAGTTGCTATGCTGCCTTAATACAGCACACGCGCATAGACAGTATTCAATTTGGTGAACACTTACACAGAAAGCTGCTATGCTGCCTTAATACAGCACACGTGCATAGACCGTATAAAAACAGGTGAACACTTACAGAGAGAGCCGCTATGCTGCCTTAATACAGCACACGTGCATAGACAGTATAACAAAAGTTGAACACTCACACAGAGAGCTGCTATGCTCCCTTAATACAGCACACGTGCATAGAGGGTATACAAACAGGTGAACACTTACACAGATAGCTACTATGCTGCCTTAATAAAGCACACGTGCATAGACAGTATCCAAAGAGGTGAACACTTACACAGAGTGCTGCTATGTTGCCTTAATACAGCACATGTGCATAGATAGTATACAAACAGGTGAACAATTGCAAAGGGAGCGCTATACGGCCTTAATTCAGCACACGTGTATAGACTGTGTACGTACAGGTGAACACTTACACAGAGAGCAGCTATGCAGCCTTAATACCGCACATGTGCATAGACAATAACAAACAGGTGAACACTTACAAAGAGAGCCGCTATGCTGCATTAATTCAGCACACGTGCATAGACAATACACAAAGAAGTGAATACTATACAGAGAGCTGCTATGCTGCCTTAATACAGCACACGTGCAAAGAATGTATACACACAGGTAAACACTTACACAGAGAGCTGCTATGCTGCCTTAATACAGCACACGTGCATAGACGGTATATAAACAGGTGAAAACTTACACAGACAGCAGGTATGCTGCCGTAATACAGCACACGTGCATAGACAGTATACAAACAGGAGAACACTTACATAGACAGCTGCTATGCTGCCTTAATACAGCACAAGTGCATAGACAGTATAAAAACAGGTGAACACTTACACAGAGACCTGCTATGCTGCCTTAAGAAAGCACACGTGCATAGACAGTATACAAACAGGTGAACACTTACAAAGAGAGCCGCTCTGCTGCCTTAAAACAGGACACGGGCATACCCAGTGTACAAAAAGGTTAACACTTACACAGGGAGGATGTATGCTGCCTTATTACAGCACACGTGCATAGACAGTATACATACATGTGAAGAGTTACACAGAGGGCTGCAATGCTGCCTTAATAGAGCACACGTGCATAGACAGTATACAAAATGGTGAACACTTACACAGCTGTGATGCTGCCTGAATACAGCACACGTGCATAGACAGTATACAAACATATGAACACTCACACAGAGTGCTGCTATTCTGCCTTAATACAGCACACGTGCGTAGACCGTATACAAACAGGTGAACTTTTACACAGAGAGCTACTAAGCGGCCTTAAAATAGCACACGTTCATAAACAGTATACATAGAGATGAACACTTATACAGAGAGCCGATATGTTGCCTAATACAGCACATGTGCATAGACAGTAAACATACAGGTGAACACTTACACAGAGAGACGCTATGCTGCCTTAATACAGCACAGGTTCATAGAGAGTATACAAAGAGGTGAACACTTACACAGAGTGCTGCTATGCTGTCTTTATACAGAACACGTGCTTACACAGTATACAAACAGGTGAACACTCACAAAGAGAGCCGACATGCTGCCTAAAAACAGCACACGGGGATACGAAGTATACAAACATTTTAACACTCACACAGGGAGGTGCTATGCTGTCTTTATACAGAACACGTACTTAGACAGTATACAAACAGGTGAAAACTCACAAAGAGAGCCGCTATGCTGCCTTAATATAGCACACGTGTAAAGACAGTATACAATCAGGTGAACACTACCACAAGGAGCTGCTATGCTGCCTTAATACAGCACACGTGCATAGACGGTATACAAACAGGTGAACACTTACACAGAGAGCCGCTATGCTTCCGTAATAGAGCACACGTGCATATACAGTATACAAAAAGGTGAACACTTACATAGAGAGCTGCTATGCTGCCTTAATACAGCACACGTGCATAGACAGTATACAAACAGGTGAACACTTACAAAGAGACCTGCTATGCTGCCTTAAGACAGCACACGTGCATAGACAGTATACAAACAGGTGAGCACTTCCAAATAGAGCCGCTGTTCTGCTTTAAAAGAGCACACGAGCATACACAGTATACAAACAGGTTAACACTTACACAGTGAGGATCTATGCTGCCTTAATACAGCACACGTGTATAGACAGTATACAAAAAGGTGAACATTTACACACACAGCTAAGATACTGCCTTAATTCAGCAGACGTGCATAGACAGTATACAAACATATGAACACACACACAGAGGGCTGCTATTCTGCCTTAAAAAGGCACACGTGCATAGACATTATACAAACAGGTGAACACTTACAGAGAGAGCCGATATGCTGCCTTAATACAGCACACGTGCATAGACAGTATACAAAAAGGTGAACAATTACACAGTGAGCTGCTATGATGCCTTAATACAGCAAACGTGCGTACACAGTATACAAACAGGTGAACACTTACACAAAGAGCTGCTATGCTGCCTTAATACAGCACACGTGCATAGAAACTATACAAAGAGGTGAACACTTACACAGAGTGCTGCTATTCTTCTTAAGACAGAACACGTGCATAGACAGTATACAAACAGGTGAACACTCAGAAAGAGAGCCCCGATGCTGCCTTAAAATAGCACATGGGGATACGCAGTATACACTCAGACGCTATACAAACAGATGAATTTTTACACAGAGACCCGCTATGCTGCCTTAATACAGTACACGTGCATAGACGGTATACAAACAGATGAACAGTTACACAGAGAGCTGCTATGCATCCTTAAAACAGCACACGTGCATAGACGGTATACAAACGGGTGAGAACTTACACGGAGAGCTGCTATGCTGCCTTAATACAGCACACATGCATAGACGGTATACAAACAGATGAATTCTTACACAGAGAGCCGCTATGCTGCCTTAACACAGCACACGTGCACAGGCAGTATACAAACAGGTGAATACTTACACAGAGTTCTGCTATGCTGCCTTAAAACAGCACACGTGGATAGACAGTATACAAACAGGTGAACACTCAGAAAGAGAGCCGCTATGCTACCTTAAAATAGCTCACGGGGATACGAAGTATACACTCAGACGCTATACAAACAGATGAATTCTTACCCAGAGAGCCGCTATGCTGCCTTAATACAGCACACGTGCATAGACGATATACAAACCGATGAACACTTACACAGGGAGCTGCTATGCTGCCTTAATACAGCACACGTGCATAGACAGTATACACACAGGTGAACACTTTAACGGAGAGCTCCTATGCTGCCTTAATGCAGCACACGTGCATAGACCGTATACAAACAGGTGAACACTTACAGAGAGCCGCTATGCTGCCTAAATACAGCACACGTGCATAGACAGTATACAAACCAGTGAACACTTACACAGAGAGCTGCTATAATGTCTTATTACAGCACACTTGCATAGAGAGTATACAAACAGTTGAACACTTACACAGAGAGCTGCTTTGCTACCTTAATACAGCAAAAGTGCATAGTCATTATACAAAGATGTGAACATTTACACAAAGAGCTGCTATGTTGCCTTGATGCAGCACACGCGCATAGACAGTATACAAGCAGGGGAACAGTTACACAGAGAGCTGCTATGCTGCCCTAATACAGCACACGTGCATAGACATTATACAAACAGGTGAAAACTTACACAGACAGCTGCTATGCTGCCTTAATACAGCACACGTGCATAGATGTTATACAAACAGGTAAACTCTTACACAGAGAGCCGCTATGCTGCCTTAATACAGCACACGTAATAGACGGTAAACAAACAGGTGAACACTTACACAGAGAGCCACTATATTGCTTTAATACAGAACAGGTGCATAGACAGTACAGAAACAGGTGAACACTTACACAGAGAGCTGCTATGGTGCCTTAATACAGCACACGTTCATAGACATAATACAAACGGGTGAACACTTACACAGAGAGCCGCTATGCTGCCTTAATAGAGCACACGTGCATAGACAGTATACAAACAGGTGAACACTTACACAGAGACGTGCTACGCTGCCTTAATAGAGCACACGTGCATAGACAGTATACAAACAGGTGAACACTCACAAATAGAGCCACTATACTGCATTAAAATAGCACACGGGCATACGCAGTATATACACAAGTTAACACTTACACAGGGAGGTGCTATGCTGCCTTAATACAGCACACGTGCATAGACAGAATTCAATTTGGTGAACACTTACACTGAAAGCTGCTATGCTGCCTTAATACAGCACACGTGCTTAGACCATATAAAAACAGGTGAACACTTATAGAGAGAGCCGCTATGCTGCCTTAATACAGCACATGTGCATAGACAGTACACAAACAGGTGTACACTCACACAGAGAACTGCTATTCTGCCTTAATACTGCACACGTGCATAGAGGGTATACCAACAGGTGAACACTTACACAGATAGCTACTATGCTGCCTTAATACAGCACAAGTGCATAGACAATATCCAAAGAGGTGAACACTTACACAGAGAGCTGCTATGTTGCCTTAATACAGCACATGTGCATAAACAGTATACAAAATGGTGAACAATTGCAAGGAGCCGCTATGCTGCCTTAAAATAGCACACGTGCATAGACAGTATACATATAAGTGAAAACTTACACAGAGAGCAGCTATACTGCCTTAATACAGCACACGTGCATAAACTGTGTACATACAGGTGAACACTTACACAGAGAGCAGCTATGCTGCCTTAATACAGCACATGTGCATAGACAATATACAAACAGGTAAACACTTACAAAGAGAGCCGCTATGATGCCTTAATACAGCACACGTGCATACACAGTACACAAAGAAGTGAATACTTACACATAGAGCTGCTATGCTGCCTTAATACAGCACACGTGCATACAGTATACAAAATGGTAAACACTTACACACACAGCTGCAATGCTGCCTTAATACAGGCCACGTGCATAGACAGTATACAAACATATGAACACTCAAACAGAGGGCTGCTATGCTGACTTAAAAGAGCACACGTGCATAGACAGTATAAAAACAGGTGAACACTTACACAGAGAGCCGATATGCAGCCTCAATAAAGCACAGGTGCATAGACAGTATACAAAGAGGTGACAAATTACACAGTGAGCTGCTATGATGCCTTAATACAGCACACGTGCATAGACCTTATACAAACAGGTGAACACTTACACAGAAAGCTGCTATGCTGCCTTAATACAGCACACTTGCATAGACAGTATACAAACAGGTGAACACTTACACAGAGAGCGGCTATGCTGCCTTAACACAGCACACGTGCATAGACAGTATACAAACAGGTGAACAATTATACAGTGAGCTGCTATGATGCCTTAATCCAGCACATGTGCATAGACAGTAAACAAACATGTGAATACTTACACAGAGAGTTGCTATGCTACCCTAATACAGCACACGTACATAGACAGTGTACAAAGAGGTGAACACTTACACAGAGAGCCGCTATGCTGACTTAATACTGCACACGTGCACAGAGAGTTTACAAACAGGTGAAAACTTACAAAGTGTGCTGCTATGCTGCCTTAAGACAGCACACGCTCATAGACAGTATACAAACAGGAGAACACTCACATAGAGAGCCGCTATGCTTCCTTAAAATAGCACACGGGGATACCAGTATACACTCAGACGGTATACAAACAGATGAATTCGTACACAGAAAGCCGGTATGCCTTAAGGCAGCACACATGCATAGACAGTATACAAGTAGGTGAACACTTACACGGAAACCTGCTATAATGCCTTAATAGAGCACACGTGCATACACAGTATACAAACAGGTGAACACTTACACAGACCTGCTATGCTGCCTTAAGACAGCACACGGGCATAGACAGTATACAAAAAGTTGAATCCTTACAAAGAGAGCCGCTATGCTGACTCTAAACAGCACACGGGCATACGCAGTATACAAACATGTTAACACTTAAACAGGGAGGATCTATGCTGCCTTAATACAGCACACTTGCATATACAGTATACATACAGGTGAACACTAGAACAGACACCTGCTATGTTGCCTTAATAAAGCACACGTGCTTAGACCGTATACAAACAGGTGAACTCTTTCACAGAGACCTACTAAGCGGCCTTAAAATAACACACATTCATAGACAGTATACATACAGATGAACACTTACACAGAGAGCCAATATGCTGCCTAATACAGAACACGTGCATAGACAGTATACAAACAGGTGAACACTTACATAGAGAGCTGCTATGCTTCCTTAATACAGCACACGTGCATAGACAGTATACAAACAGGTGAACACTTACACAGAGACCTGCTATGCTGCCTCAAGAAAGCACACGTGCATAGACAGTATTCAAACAGGTGAACTCTTACAAAGAGAGCCGCTGTTCTGCCTTAAAAGAGCACACTGGCATACACAGCATACAAACAGGTTAACAGTTACACAGGGAAGATCTATGCTGCCTTAATACAGCACAATTGCTTAGACAGTATACAAACAGGTGAACATTTACAAAGACAGCTGCGATACTGCCTTAATACAGCAGACGTGCATAGACAGCATATAAACATATGAACACACACACAGAGTGCTGCTATTCTGCCTTAAAAGAGTACACGTGCATAGACAGTATACAAACAGGTGAACACTTACAGAGAGAGCCGATATGCTGCCTTAAAACAGCACACAGGCATACCCAGTGTACAAAAAGGTTAACACACAGGGAGCATCTATGCTGCCTTAATACAGCACACGTGCATAGACAGTATACAAAATGGTGAACACTTACACAGACAGCTGCGATGTTGCCTTAATACAGGACACGTGCATAGACAGTATACAAACATATGAACACTCACACAGAGGGCTGCTATGCTGCCTTAAAAGAAAACACGTGCATAGACAGTATACAAACAGGTGAACACTTACACAGAGAGCTGCTATGCTACCTTCATAAAGCACACGTGCATTGACAGTATACAAACAGGTGAACAATTACACAGTGAGCTGCTATGATGCCTTAATACAGCACACGTGCATAGAGTGTATACAAACAGGTAAACACTTACAAAGAGTGCTGCTAAGCTGCCATAAGACAGCACACGTTCATAGACAGTATACAAACAGGAGAACACTCACAAAGAGAGCCGCTATGCTTACTTAAAATAGCACACGGTGATACGCAATATACAATCAGACGGAATACAAACAGATGAACTCTTACACAAGAGCCGGTATGCTGCCTTAATACAGCACACGTGCATATATGGTATACAAACAAATGAACACTTACACAGAGAGCTGCTATGCTGCCTTAAGACAGCACACGTGCATAGACAGTATACAAATAGGTGAACACTGACACAGAGACCTGCTATAATGCCTTAATACAGCACACGTGCATAGACAGTATACAAACAGGTGAACACTTACACAGAGACCTGCTATGCTGCCTTAAGACAGCACACGTGCATAGACAGTATACAAAAAGTTGAACCCTTACAAAGAGAGTCGCTATGCTGACTCTATACAGCAAACGGGAATACGCAGTATACAAACAGGTTAACACTTACACAGGGAGGATCTATGCTGCCTTAACACAGCACACGTGCATAGACAGTATACATACAGGTGAACACTTACACAGAAAGCTGCTAGGCTGCCTTAATACAGCACACGTTTATAGACCGTACACAAACAGGTGAACTCTTACACAGAGAGCTGCTAAGCGGCCTTAAAATAGCACACGTTCATAGAATGTATACATACAGATGAACACTTACACAGAGAGCCGATATGCTGCCTAATACAGCACACATGCATAGACAGTAAACATACAGGTGAACACTTACACAAGGAGCTGCTATGCTGCCTTAATACAGCAGAAGTGCATAGAGAGTATACAAAGAGGTGAACACTTACACAGAGTGTTGCTATGCTGTCTTTATACAGAACACGTGCTTTGACAGTATACAAAAGGTGAAAACTCACAAAGGGAGCCGATATGCTGCTTTAAAATAGCACACGGGGATACGAAGTATACAAACAAGTTAACACTCACACAGGGATGTGCACTGCTGCCTAAATACAGCATACGTGCATAGACGGGATACAAACAGGTGAACACTTACACATAGAGCTACTATGCTGCCTTAATATAGCACACGTGCAAAGACAGTATACATTCAGGTGAACACTTACACAAGGAGCTGCTATGCTGCCTTAATACAACACACGTGCATAGACGGTATACAACAGGTGAACACTTACACAGAGAGCAGCTATGTTGTCTTAAGTGAGCACACGTGCATAGACAGTATACAAACACGTGAACACTTACAGAAAGAGCTGCTATGCTGCCTTAATACAGCAAACGTGCATGGACAGTATACAAACAGGTGAACACTTACACAGAGACCTGCTATGCTGCCTTAAGAGAGCACACGTGCATAGACAGTATTCAAACAGGTGAACACTTACAAAGAGAGCCGCTGTTCTGCTTTAAAAGAGCACACGAGCATACACAGTATAGAAACAGGTTAACCCTTACACAGTGAGGATCTATGCTGCCTAAATACAGCACACGTGCATAGACAGTATACGTACAGGTGAACAGTTACACAGAGGGCTGTTATGCTGCATTAATACAGCACACGTGCATAGACAGTATACAAACAGGTGAACATTTACACAGACAGCTGCGAAACTGCCTTAATACAGCAGACGTGCATAGACAGTATACAAACAGGTGAACACTCACAAAGAGAGCCGCGATGCTGCCTTAAAATAGCACACGGGGATACGCAGTATACATTCAGACGCTATACAAACAGATGAATTCTTACACAGAGAGCTGCTATGCATCCTTAATACAGCATACGTGCATAGACGGTATACAAACGGGTGAACACTTACATGGAGAGCTGCTATGCTGCCTTAATACAGCACACGTGCATAGACGGTATACAAACAGATGAATTCATACAAAGAGAGCCGCTATGCTGCCTTAATACAGCACACGTGCATAGACAGTATACAAACCAGTGAATACTTACACAGAGAGCTGCTATAATGCCTTAATACAGCACACGTGCATAGGCGGTATACAAACAGGTGAACACTTACACAGAGTTCTGCTATGCTGCCTTAAGACAGCACACGTGCATAGACAGTATACAAACTGGTGAACACTCACAAAGAGAGCCGCTATGCTGCCTTAAAATAGCACACGGGGATACGCAGTATACACTCAGACGCTATACAAACAGATGAATTCTTACACAGACAGCCGCTATGCTGCCTTAATACAGCACACGTGCATAGACGATATACAAACCGATGAACAGTTACACAGGGAGCTGCTATGCTGCCTTAATACAGCACAAGTGCATAGACAGTATACACACAGGTGAACACTTAAACGGAGAGCTCCTATGCTGCCTTAATGCAGCACACGTGCATAGACGGTATACAAACAGGTGAACACTTACAGAGAGACGCTATGCTGCCTTAATACAGCACACGTGCATAGAGAGTATACAAACCAGTGAACACTTACACAGAGAGCTGCTACAATGCCTTAATACAGCACACGTGCATAGACAGTATACAAACAGGTGAACACTTACACAGAGACCTGCTATGCTGCCTTAAGAAAGTACACGTGCATAGACAGTATAAAAACTGGTGAACACTTAACAGAAAGACGCTATGCTGCCTTAATACAGCACACGTGCATAGACGGTATACAAACAAGTGAACAATTACCCAGCTTTCTTAATACAGCACACGTGCATAGACCATAGATAAACAGGTGAACACTTACACAGAGAGCTGCTATGCTGCCTTAATACAGCACACCTGTATAGACAATATACGAACAGGTGAACACTAACACAGAAAGCCGCTATGCTGCCTTAATACAGCACACGTGCATAGACGGTAAACAAACAGGTGAACACTTACACAGAGAGCCACTATGTTGCTTTAATACAGAACAGGTGCATAGACAGTATAGATACAGGTGTACACTTACACAGAGAGCTGCTATGGTGCCTTAATACAGCACACGTGCACAGACTGTATACACACAGGTAAACACTTACACAGAGAGCTGCTATGCATCCTTAATACAGCAAACGTGCATAGACAATATACAAACAGGTGAACACTTACACAGAGAGCCGGTATGCTGCCGTAATACAGCACACGTGCATAGAGGGTATACAAACAGGTGAACACTTACATAGAGAGCTGCTCTGCTGCCTTAACACAGCACACGTGCATAGACAGTATACAAACTGGTGAACAATTACACAGAGACCTGCTATGCTGCCTTAAGAAAGCACACGTGCATAGACAGTTTACAAACAGGTGAACACTTACAAAGAGAGCCGGTCTGCTGCTTTAAAACAATACACGGGCATACCCTTGTACAAACAGGTTAACACTTACACAGGGAGGACCTATGCTGCCTTAATAAAGCACACGTGCCTAGATAGTATACATACATGTGAAGAGTTACTGAGAGGGCTGCTATTCTGTCTTAATACAGAACACGTGCATAGACAGTATACAAAATGGTGAACACTTACACAGACAGCTGCGATGCTGCCTTAATACAGCACACGTGCATAGACGGTATACAAACATATGAACACTCACACAGAGGGCTGCTATGCTGCCTTAAAAAAGCATACGTGCATAGACAGTATACAAACAGGTGACACTTACAAAGAGAGCCGATATGCTTCCTCTATAAAGCACACGTGCATAGACAGTATACAAACAGGTGAACAATTACACAGTCAGCTGCTATTATGCCTTAATACAGCACACGTGCATAGACCTTACACAAACAGGTGAACACTTACACAGGAAGATGCTATGCTGCCTTAATAAAGCACACGTGCATAGACAGTATACAAACAGGTGAACACTTACACAGAGAGCGACTATGCTGCCTTAATACAGCACACGTGCATAGACAGTATACAAAATGTGAACAATTATAAAGTGAGCTGCTATGATGCCTTAACAGCACACGTGCATAGACAGTAAACAAACAGCTGAATACTTACAAAGAGATCTGCTATGCTGCCTTAATACAGCACACGTGTATAGAGAGTATACAAACAGTTGAAAAATTACAAAGAGTGCTGCTATGCTGCCTTAAGACAGCACACGTTTATAGACAGTATACAAACAGGAGAACACTCACAAAGAGAGCCGCTATGCTTCCTTAAAATAGTACACGGGGATACGCAGTATACACTCAGACGGTATACAAACAGATGAATTCTTACACAGAGAGCCGGTATGCTGCCTTAATAGAGCACACGTGCATAGACGGTATAGAAACAGATGAACACTTACACAGAGAGCTGCAATGCTGCCTTAAGACAGCACAAGCGCATAGACAGTATACAAAAAGGTGAACACTTACACAGAGACCTGCTATGCTGCCTTAAGACAGCACACGTGCATAGACAGTATACAAAAAGTAGAACCCCTACAAAGAGATCCGCTATGCTGACTCTAAACAGCACACGGGTATACGTAGTATACAAACAGGTTAACACTAAACAGGGAGGATCTATGCTGCCTTAATACAGCACACGTGCATAGACAGTATATATACAGGTGAACACTCACACATACTGCTGCTATAGTGCCTTAATGCAGCACACGTGCAAGGACAGTATACAAACAGGTGAACACTTACACCGAGATCCACTAGGCTGCCTTAAAATAGCACACAAGCATAGACAGTATACGTACAGGTGAACACTTAAACAGAGAGCCGCTATGCTGCCTTAATTCAGCACACGTGCATAGACAGTATACATACAGGTGAACAC
>JAQQSJ010000020.1:5246245-5294386 GCA_028644305.1 Xerus rutilus
GTGTAAGTGTTCACCTGTTCGTATATTTCCATGCACATGTGCTGTATTAAGGCAGAATAGAGGCTCTCTGTGTAAGTGTTCACCTGTTTGTATACTGTCTATGCATGTGTGCTGTTTTAAGGCATCATAGCAGCTCTCTGTGTAAGTGTTCACCTGTTTGTATACTCTCTATGCACGTGTGCTGTATTAAGGCAGCATAACGGCTCTCTGTTTAAGTGTTCACCTCCTTGTATACTGTCTATGCACGTATGCTACTTTAAGGCAGCATATCAGACCTTGTGTAAGGGTTCAAATATTTGTATACTGTCTATGCACGTTTGCTGTATTAAGACAGCATCGCAGCTTTCTGTGTAAGTGTTCACCTGCTTGTATACTGTCTATGCACATGTACTCTATTAGGGCAGCATAGCATCTCTCTTTTTAAGTGTTCACCTGCTTGTATACTGTCTATGCATATGTGATTCATCAAGGCAACATAACAGCTCTTTGTGTAAATGTTCACATGTTTGTATAATGTTATGCACGTGTGCTGTATTAAGGTAGCATAGCAGCTCTCTGTGTAAGTGTTCACATGTTTGTACATACTATATGCCCGTGCTGTATTAAGGCAGCATAGCAGCTCTCTGTGTAAGTGTTCACATGTTTGTATACTGTCTATGCTTTTGTGCTCTATTAAGGCAGCATAGCGGCCCTCTGTGTAAGTGTTCACCTGTTTGTATACTGTATATGCACGTGTGTTGTATTAAGGCAGCATAGCGGCTCTCTGTGTAAGTGTTCCCGTTTGTATACCGTGTATGCACGTGTGCTGTATTGAGGCAGCATAACGGCTCTCTGTGTAAGTGTTCACCTGTGTGTATACTGTCTATGCGTGTGTGCTGTATTAAGGCAGCATAGCGGCTCTTTCTGTAAGAGTTCACCTGTTTGTATACCGTCAATGCACGTGTGCTGTGTTAAGGCAGCATAGCATCTGTCTGTGTAAGTGTTCACCTGTTTGATTACTTTCTATGCACGTGTGCTCTATTAGGGTAGCATAGCAGCTCTCTCTGTAAGTGTTCACCTGCTTTTATACTGTCTATGCACGTGTGCTGATCAAGGCAGCATAGCAGCTCTTTTTGTAAATGTTCACATGTTTGTATAATGTCTATGCACGTGGGCTGTATTAAGGTAGCATAGCAGTTTTCTGTGTAAGTGTTCACCTGTTTGTATACACTCTATGCACGTGTGCTCTATTAAGGCAACATAGCAGCTCTCTGTGTATGTGCTCACCTGTGTGTATACTGTCTGTGCACGTGTGGTGTATTAAGGTAGCATAGCACCTCTCTGTGTATGTGTTCACCTCTTTGTAATCTGTCTACGCTCGTGTGCTATATTAAGGCAGCATTGCGTCTCTTTGTGTAAGTGTTCACATGTTTGTATACTGTCTATGGGTGTGCGCTCTATTAAGGCAGCATAGCGACATTCTGTGTAAGTGTTCATCTGTTGGTATACTGTCTATGCACGTGTGCTCTATTAAGGTAACAACGATTCTCCCTGTGTAATGTTAACCTGTTTGTATACTGCATATGCCCGTGTGCTGTTTTAAGGCAGCATAGCAGCTCTCTTTGTAAGTGTTTACCTTAATGTACACTGTCTATGCATGTGTGTTGTCTTCAGCCAGCATAGATGGTCTCTGTGTAAGTGTTCACCTATTTGTATACTGTCTGTGCACGGGTGCTGTATTAAGGCAGCATAGCGGCTCTCTGTGTAAGTGTTCACCTGTTTTTATACCGTCTATGCATGTGCGCTGTATTTAGGCAGCATAGCAGCTTCTGTGTAAGTGTTAAACTGTGTGTATACTGTCTGTGTACGTGTGCTGTATTAATGCAGTATAGCAGATCTCTGTTTAAGTGTTAATCTGTTTGTATACCGTCTATGCACGTGTGCTGTATTAAGGCAGCATAGTGGCTGTCTGTGTAAGTGTTCACCTGTTTATCTACGGTCTATGCTCGTGTGTTGTTTTAAGGCAGCATAGCGGCTCTCTGTGTAAGTGTTCACCTGTTTGTATCCCGTCTATGCACGTGTGCTGTATTAAGGCAGCATAGCGGTGGTCTGTGTAAGTGTTAACCTGTTTATCTACGGTCTATGCACGTGTGCTATATTAAGGCAAAATAGCGGCTCTCTGTGTAAATGTTCACCGGTTTGTATACCGTCTATGCACGTGTGCTGTATTATTCCAGCAAAGCAGCTCTATGTGTAAGTGTTCACCTGCTTGTATACTGTCTATGCACGTGTGCTGCATCAAGGCAGCATAGCAGCTCTTTGTGTAAATTTTCACATGTTTGTATAATGTCTATGCACGTGGGCTGTATTAAGGTAACATAACAGCACTCTGTGTAAGTGTTCGCCTGTTTGTATAAACTCTATGCCCGTGTGCTGTATTAAGGGAGCCTAGCAGCTCTCTGTGTAAGTGTTCACATGATTGTATACTGTCTATGCTTGTGCTCTATAAAGGCAGCATAGCGGCTTTCTGTGTAAGTGTTCACCTGTTTGTATACTGTCTATGCACGTGTGCTGTATTAAGTCAACATAGCGGCTCTCTGTGTAAGCGTTCACCTGTTTGTATACCGTCTATGCACGTGTGCTGTATTAAGGCTGCATTGCAGCTCTCTGTGTAAGTGTTCACCTGTATGTATACTGTATATGCTCGTGTGCTATTTTAAAGCAGCCTAGTGGCTCTGTGTGTAAGTGTTCACCTGTTTGTATACTGTGTATGCACGTGTGCTTTATTAAGGCAGCATAGCAGCTCGTTTTGTAAGTGTTCATCTCTTTGTATACTGTCTATGCACGTGTGCTGTATTAAGGCAGCTTAGCACCTTCCTGTGTAATTGTTCAACTGTTTGTATACTGCGTATGCCCATGTGCTTTTTTAAGGCAGCATAGCGGCTCTCTTTGTGAGTGTTCACCCCTTTGTATAATGTCTATGCCCGTGTGCTGTTTAAGACATCATAGCAGGTCTCTGTGTAAGTGTTCACCAGTTTGTGTACAGTCTATGCAGGTGTGCTGTATTAAGGCATCATAGCGGCTCTCTATGTAAGTGTTCACCTGTTTGTATACTGTATATGAACGTGTGCTGTATTAAAGGAGCATAGCAACTCTCTGTAAGTGTTCACTTGTTTGTATACACTCTATGCACGTGTGCTGTATTAAGGCAACATAGTGGCTCTCAGTGTAAGTGTTCACCTTTTCGTATATTATCTATGCACATGTGCTGTATTAAGGAAGCATAAGGCTCTCTGTGTAAGTGTTCACCTGGATGTATACATTCTATGCACGTTTGCTGAATTAAGGCAGCATAGCGGCCCTCTGGTAAGTGTTCACCTGTATGTATACTGTCTATGCACATGTGCTATTTTAAGGCAACGTAGCAGCTCTCTGTGTAAGTGTTCACCAGTTTGTATACTGTTTATGCGTGTGTGCTGTATTAAGGCAGCATAGCGGCTTTCTCTGTAAGTATTCAACTTTCGTTTACCTTCTATACAAGTGTGCTGTATTAAGGCACCCTAGAAACACTCTGTGTAAGTGTTCACCTGTTTCTATACCGTCTATGCATGTGTGCTGTATTAAGGCAGAAGAGCGGCTCTCTGTGTAAGTGTTCACCTGTTTGTATACTGTCTATGCACGTGTGCTGTATTAAAACAGCATAGCGGCTCTCTGTGTAAGTGTTCACCTGTATGTATACTATCTATGCACGTGTGCCATTTTAAGGCAATATAGCAGCTCTCTGTGTAAGTGTTCACCAGTTTGTATACTGTCTATGCGTGTGTGCTCTATTAAGGGAGCTTAGCCAATTTCTGTGTAAGTATTCTACTTTTCGTATACCGTCTATACACATGTGCTGTGTTATGGCAGCATAGCAGCTCTCTGTGTAAGTGTTCACCTGTTTCTATACCTTTTATGCACGTGTGCTTTATTAAGGGAGCATAGCGGCTCTCTGTGTAAGTGTTCCCCTGTTTGTATACCGTCTAGGCACAAGTGCTGAATTAAGGCAGCATAGTGGTTCTCTGTGTAAGTGTTCACCTGTTTATATACCGTCTATGCATGTGTGCTGTATTAAGGCATCATAGCAGCTCACTGTGTATGGTTCACCTGTTTGTATACTATCTATGCACGTGAGCTGTATTAAGGCAGCATAACCGCTCTCTGTGTAAGTATTCACCTGTTTTTATGCCGTCTATGCACGTGTGCTGTACTAAGGTAGCATAGCCGTACTCTGTGTAAGTGTTCACTTGTTTGAATACACTCTATGCACGTGTGCTCTATTAAGGGAGCATAGCAGCTCTCTGTGTAAGTGTTCACCTGTGTGTATACTCTCTGTGCACGTGTGCTGTATTAAGGCAGCATAGCACCTCTCTGTGTAAGTGTTCACCTCTTTGTATACTGTCTATGCACGTATGCTGTATTATAGCAGCATAGCAGTCTCTGTGTAAGTGTTCACCTTTTTTTGTACTGTTTATGCAAGTGTGCTGTATTAAGGCAGCATAGCGACTCTCTGTGTAAGTGTTCACCTGTTTGTATACCGTCTAAGAAAGAATGCTGTATTAAGGCATCATAGTGGCTCTCTGTGTAAGTATTCTCCTGTTTTCTATACCGTCTATGCACGTGTGCTGTATTAAGGCATCATATAGCAGCTCACTGTGTAATTGTTCACCTGTTTTTATACTGTCTATGCATGTGTGCTGTATTAAGGCAGCATAACGGCTCTCTGTGTAAGTGTTCACCAGTTTGTATACCGTCTATGCACGTGTGCTGTGTTAAGGCAGCATAGCGGCGGTCTGTGTAAATATTCACCTGTTTATCTACGGTCTATGCACGTGTGCTGTATTAAGGCAGCATAGCGGCTCTCTGTGTAAGTGTTCTCCTGTTTATGTACCGTCAATGAACGTGTGATGTATTAAGGCAGCATAGCAGCACTCTGTGTAAGTGTTCACCTGTTTGTATACTCTCTATACATGTGTGCTGTATTAAGGCAGCATAGCGACTCTTTGTGTAAATGTTCACCTGTTGTACACTGATTATGCACGTGTGCTCTATTAAGGCAGCATTGCAGCTCTCTGTGTAAGTGTTCACCAGTTTGTATACTGTCTATGCACGTGTGCTGTATTAAGGCATCATAGCAGCTCACTGTGTAATTGTTCACCGGTTTTTATACTGTCTATGCACGTGTGCTATATTAATGCAGCATATCAGCTCTCTGTGTAAGTGTTCACCTGTTTGTATACTGTCTATGCACGTGTACTTTATTCACGCAGTATAGCAGCTCTCTGTGTATGTGTTCACCTATTTGTATACTGTCTATGCACGTGTGCTGTATTAAGGCATCATAGCAGCTCACTGTGTAATTGTTCACCTGTTTGTATACTGTCTATGCACATGTGCTGTATTAAGGCAGCATAACGGCTCTCTGTGTAAGTGTTCACCTGTTTGTATACTCTCTATGCACGTGTGCTCTTTTAAGGCAACATAGCAGCCCTCTGTGTGAGTGTTCAAATGTTTGTATACTGTCTATGCAAGTGTGCTGTATTAAGGCAGCATCGCAGCTGTCTATGTATGTGTTCACCTGTTTGTATACTGTCTATGCATGTGTAATATTTTAAGGCAGCATAGCTGCTTTCTGTGTAAGTATTCAACTTTTTGTATACCGTCTATACACGTATGCTGTATTAAGGCAGCATAGCATCTCTCTATGTAAGTGTTCACATGTTTTTTTACAGTTTATGCACGTGTGCTGTATTAAGGTAGCATAAATCCTCCCTCTGTAAGTGTTAACCTGTTTGTATACTGCGTATGCCCATGTGTTGTTTAGAGTCAGCATAGCGGCTCTCTTTGTATTGGTTCACCTCTTTGTATACTGTCAATGCACATGTGCTGTATTAAGGCAGCATAGCGGCTCTCTGTGTAAGTGTTCACCTGTTTGTGTATCGTCTATGCACCTGTGCTGTATTAAGGCAGCGCAGCAGCTCTCCGTCTAAGTATTCACCTGAGTGTATACTGTTTATGCACGTGTGCTGTATTAAGGCAGCATAGCAGCTCTCTGTGTAAGTGTTCATCTGTTTGTATACCGTCTATGCACGTGTGATGTATTAAGGCAGCCCCCCAATTCTCTGTGTAAGAATTCATCTGTTTGTATATTCTCTGAGTGTATACTGCGTATCCACGTGTGCTATTTTAAGGCAGCATAGTGGCTCTCTTTGTTAGTGTTCATTTGTTTGTATACTGTCTAAGCACGTGTTCTGTCTTAAGGCAGCATAGCAGCACTCTGTGTAAGTGTTCACCTGTTTGTATACTCTCTATGCACGTTTGCTGTATTAAGGCAGCATATCGGCTCTCTGTGTAAGGGTTCACCTGTTTGTACACTGTCTATGCACGTGTGCTGTATTAAGGCAGCATAGCGGATCTCTGTGTAAGTGTTCACCTCTGTGTATACTCTCTATGCACGTGTGCTGTATTAAGGCAGCATAGCAGCTCTCTTTGTAAGTGTTCACCTGTTTGTATACTGTCTATGCACGTGTGCTGCATTGAGGCAGCATAGCTGCTCTCTGTGTAAGTGTTCACCTGTTTGTATACTGTTTATGCTCGTGTGCTTTATTATGGCATCATAGCAGCTCACTGTGTAATTGTTCACCTGTTTTTATACTGTCTATGCACTTGTGCTGTATTGAGGCAGCATAGCGGCTTTTTGTGTAAGTGTTCACCTGTTTGTATACTTCTATGCACCTGTGCTCTTTAAGCCAGCATAGCAGCCCTCTGTGTGAGTGTTCAAATGTTTGTATACTGTCGATGCACGTGTGCTGTATTATTGCAGCATCGCAGCTATCTGTGTAAGTGTTCACATGTTTGTATACTGTCTGAGCACTTGTGCTGTATTAAGGTAGTATAACAGCACTAAGTGTAACGGTTAACCTGTATGTATACTGTATATGCACGTGTTCTGTATAAAAGCAGCATAGATTCTTCCTGTGTAAGTGTAAACTTGTTTGTATGCTGTGTATGCCCTTGTGCTGTTTTAAGTCAGCAGAGCGACTATCTTTGTAAGTGTTCACCTGTTTTTTTTTTTTTAATATTTTATTTTTTTCCCAAATGTTGCATTTTAATACATGTTGGCAAACATAACAGAAAAAAACAAATTATCAGAAGCTGTACACAATATTCACTGAAAACATTTGTTGAGGCAAATAGAAAAAAATTGTTTCAATCATAATTTTTCTAACTTTGCACAAAATTATAAGCAGATTACATTCTTCATATTAAACATCTTTATATGCACTTTCAATGAACAGTATATATATATATATATATATTTGTATATATGCAGCCGTAGGGTGTTCACCTGTTTTTATACTGTCTAGGCACGTGTGCTGTCTTAAGGCAGCATAGCAGGTCTCTGTGTAAGTGTTCACCTGTTTCTATACTGTCTATAGACGTGTGCTGTATTAAGGCAGCATAGCAGCTCTCTATGTAAGTGTTCATCTGTTTGTATACTGTCTATGAACATGTGCTGTATTAAGGCAGCATAACGGCTCTCTGTGTAAGTTTTCACCTGTTTGTATACTGTCTATGCACGTGTGCTCTTTTAAGGCTGCATAGCCGCCCTCTGTGTGAGTGATCAAATGTATGTATACTGTCTAAGTACATGTGCTGTATTAAGGCAGCATAACAGCAATCTGTGTAACTGTTCACCTGTATGTATACTCTCTATGCACGTGTGTTGTATTAAGGCAGCATAGATCCTACTTGTGTAAGTCTTAACATGTTTGAATACTGTGTATGCTTCTGTGCTGTTTTAAGGCAGCATAGCGGCTCACTTTGTAAGTTTTCACCTGTTTGTACACTGTCTATGCACGTGTGCTGTATTTAGGCAGCATAGCAGGTCTCTGTGTAAGTGTTCAAGTGTTTGTATACTGTCTATGCACGTGTGCTGTATTAAGACAGCATAGCAGCTCTCTATGTAAGTGTTCACCTGTTTGTATACTGTCTATGCACGTGTGTGGTATTAAGGCAGCATAGCGGCTTCTCTGTAAGTGTTTACCTGTATGTATACTGTCTATGCACATGTGCTGTTTTAAGACAACATAGCAGCTCTCTGTGTAAGTGTTCACCAGTTTGTATACTGTCTATGCGTGTGTGCTGTATTAAGGCAGCATAGCGGATTTCTGTGTAAGTATTCAACTTTTCGTATACCCGCTATACAAGTATGCTGTATTATGGCATCATAGCAGCTCTCTGTATAAGTGTTCACCTGTTTTTATACCGTTTATGCACTTGTGCTTTATTAAGGCAGCGTAGCGGCTCTCTGTGTAAGTGTTCACCTGTTTGTATACCGTCTATGCACGTGTGCTGTATTAAGGCAGCATAGCGGCGGTCTGTGTACGTGTTCACCTGCTTATCTACGGTCTATGAACGTGTGCTGTATTAAGGCAGCATAGCGGCTCTCTGTGTAAGTGTTCACCTGTTCGTATACAGTCTATGCACGTGTTGTGTATTTAGCCAGCAAAGCAGCACACTGTGTAAGTGTTCATCAGTTTTTATACTCTCTATGCACGTGTGCTGTATTAAGGCAACATAGTGGCTCTCCGTGTCAGTGTTCACCTGTTTGTATACTGTCTTTGCACGTGTGCTTTATTAAGGCAGCATAGCAGCTCTCTGTGTGGGTGTTCACCTGTTTGTATACTGTCTATACACGTGTGCTGTATTAAGGCATCATAGCAGCTCACTGTGTAATTGTTCACCTCTTTGTATACTGTCTATGTACGTGTGCTATATTAAGGCAGCATAGCAGCTCTCTGTGTAAGAGTTCACCTGTGTGTAAACTGTCTATGCACGTGTACTGTATTGAGGCAGCATAGCAGCTGTCTGTGTATGTGTTCACCTGTTTATATACTGTCTATGCGTGTGTGCTGTGTAAAGGCAGCATAGCTGCTTTCTGTGTAAGTATTCAACTTTTCGTATATCGTCTATACACGTGTGCTGTATGAAGGCAGCATAGCAGCTCTCTATGTAAGTGTACACCTGTTTGTATACTGTCTATGCACGTGTGTGGTATTAAGGCAGCATAAATCCTCCCTCTATAAGTGTTAACCTGTTTGTATACTGCGTATGCCCGTGTGCTTTTTAGAGTCCCCATAGCAGCTCTCTTTGTAAGGGTTCACCTCTTTGTATACTGTCTATGCACGTGTGCTGCCTTAACGCAGCAAGCAGGTTTCTGTGTAAGTGTTCAATTGTTTGTATACTGTCTATGCACGTGTGCTGTATTAAGGCAGTATACGAACTCTTTGTGTAAGTGTTCACCTATTTGTATACTGTCAATGAACTTGTGCTGTATTAAGGTAGCATAGCGGCACTCTGTGTAAGTGTTCACCTGTTTTTATACACTCTATGCCCGTGTGCTGTATTAAGGCAGCATAACAACTCTCTGTGTAAGTGTTCACCTGTTTGTATACTGTCTATGCATGTGTGCTGTATTAAGGCAGTATATCAGCTCTTTGTGTAAGTGTTC
This sequence comes from Xerus rutilus, assembly GCA_028644305.1. Lineage (NCBI taxonomy): Eukaryota > Metazoa > Chordata > Mammalia > Rodentia > Sciuridae > Xerus > Xerus rutilus. Next base: position 5,255,778 of record JAQQSJ010000020.1, read on the forward strand.
ACTTGTGTGTATACTATGTATGCACGTGTGCTTTATTAGGGCAGCATAACATCTCTCTGTGTAAGTGTTCAGCATTTTGTATACTGTCTATGCGTGTGTGCTGTATTAAGGAAGCATAGCGGTTTTCTGTGTAAGTATTCACTTTTCGTAATCCGTCTATGCACTTGTGCTGTATTAAGGCAGCATAGCGACGGTCTGTGTAAGAGTTCACCTGTTGGTATACCGTCTATGGACGTGTGCTGTATTAATGCAGCTCTCTGTTTAAGTGTTCACCTGTTTGTATACCGTCCATGCACGTGTGCTGTATTAAGGCAGCATAGCGACGGTCTGTGTATACCTGTTGGTATACCGTCTATGGACGTGTGCTGTATTAATGCAGCAAAGCAGCATTCTGTGTAAGTGTTCCCCTCTTGTATACTGTCTATGCACGTGTGCTTTATTAGGGCAGCATAACATCTCTCTGTGTAAGTGTTCACCTGCATGTATACTCTTTATGCACGTGTGCTCCATCAAGGCAGCATCGCAGCTCTTTGTGTAAATGTTCCCATGTTTGTATAATGTCTATGCACGTATGCTGTATTAAGGTAGCAGAGCAGCTCTCTGTGTAAGTGTTCATCTTTTGTATACACTTTATGCCCATGTGCTGAATTAAGGGTGTATAGCAGCTCTCTGTGTAAGTGTTCACATTTTTGTATACTGTCTATGCTTTTGTGCTCTATTAAGAGAGCATAGCAGCTTTCTGTGTAACTTTTCACCTGTTTGTATACTGTCTGTGCACGTGTATTGTATTAAGGCAGCATAGATCTTCCATGTGTAAGTGTTAAACTTTTTGTATACTGCGTATACCCGTGTGCTGTTTAGAGGCAGCATAGCGGCTCTCTTTGTAAGTGTTCATCTTTTGTGTACTTTCTATGCACGTGTGCTGTCTTAAGGCAGCATAGCAGCTCTCTGTGTAAGTGTTCACCTGTTTGTTTACTGTCTATGCACGTGTGCTGCCTTAAGACAGCATAGCGGCTCTCTGTGTAAGTGTTCACCTGTTTGTATACCGTCTATGCACGTGTGCTGTATTAAGGCAGCATAGCAGCTCTCCGTGTAAGTGTTCACCTGTGTATATACTCTTTATGCACGTGTGCTGTATTAAGGCAGCATAGCAAGTCTCTGTGTAAGTGTTCACCTGTTTGTATACCGTCTATGCACGTGTGCTGTATTAAGGCAGCACAGCGGCTCTCTGTGTAAGAATTCATCTGTTTGTATTCCATCTGAGTGTACACTGCGTATTGCTTGTGCTATTTTAAGGCAGGATAGCGGCTCTCTTTGTGAGTGTTCATGTGTTTGTATAATGTCTATGCACTTGTTCTGTCTTAAGGCAGCATAGCAGCACTCTGTGTAAGTGTTCAACTGTTTGTATACTCTCTATGCACGTGTGCTGTATTAAGGCAGCATAGCGGCTCTCTGTGTAAGTGTTTACCTGTTTGTGTACCTTCTATGCACGTGTGCTGTATTAAAGCATCATAGCAGCTCACTGTGTAATTGTTCACCTGTTTGTATACTGTCTATGCACGTGTGCTTATTAAGGCAGCATAGCAGCTCTCTGTGTAAGTGTTCAACTCTTTGTATACTGTCTATGCACGTGTGCTGTATTGAGGCAGGATAGCAGCTCTGTGTGTTAGTGTTCACCTGTTTGTATACTGTTTATGCACGTGTGCTGTATTAAGGTACCATAGTAGCTCTCTGTGTACGTGTTCACCATTTTTATACACTCTATGCCCGTGTGCTGTATTAAGGCAGCATAACAACTCTCTGTGTAAGTGTTTACCTGTTTGTATACTGTCTATGCACGTGTAATCTTTTAAGGCAGCATAGCAGATCTCTGTGAGAGTGTTCAAATGTTTGTATACTGTCTATGCACGTGTGCTGAATTAAGGCAGCTTCGCCGCTATCTGTGTAAGTGTTCCCATGTATGTATACTGTCTATGCACTTGTGCTGTATTAAGGCAGCATAACAGCACTCTGTGTAACTGTTCACCTGTATGTATACTGTCTATGCACGCGTACTGTATTAAGGCAGCATAGATCCTTCCTGTGTAAGTGTTAACTTGTGTGTATGCTGTGTATGCCCGTGTGCTGTTTTAAGACAGCAGAGAGGCTATCATTTTAAGTGTTCACCTGTTTGTATACTGTCTATGCACGTGTGCTGTCTTAAGGCAGCATAGCAGGACTCTGTGTAAGTGTTCACCTGTTTGTATACTGTCTATGAATGTGTGCAGTATTAAAACAGCATAGCAGCTCTCTATGTAAATTTTCACCTCTTTGTATACTGTCTATGCACGTGTGCTGTATTAAGGCAGCTTAGCGGTTTCTGTGTAAATATTCAACTTTTCGTATACCGTCTATATATGTGTGCTGTATTATGGCAGCATAGCAACTCTCTGTGTAAGTGTTCACCTGTTTCTATACCGTTTATGCACGTGTGCTGTCTTAAGGCAGCATAGCATGTCTCTGTGTAAGTGTTTACCTGTTTGTATACTGTCTATGCACGTGTGCTGTATTAAGGCAGCATAGCAGCTCTCTATGTATGTGTTCACCTGTTTGTATACTGTCTATGCATGTGTGCTGTTTTAAGGCAGCATAGCCGTTTTCTGTGTAAATATTCAAATTTTCGTATACCGTTAATACACGTGTGTGGTATTATGGCAGCATAGCAGCACTCTGCGTAAGAGTTCACCTGTTTGTGTGCCGTCTATGCACGTGTGCTGTATTAATGCAGCAAAGCAGCTCTCTTTGTAAGTGTTCACCTGGTTGTATACTGTTCATGCATGTGTGCTGCATCAAGGCAGCATAGCAGCTCTTTGTGTAAATGTTCACATGTTTGTATAATGTCTATGCACGTGTGATGTATTAAAGTAGCATAGGAGCTCTCTGAGTAAGTGTTCACCAGTTTGTATATACTCTTTGCCCGGTTGCTGTATTAAGGGATCATAGCAGCTCTCCGTGTAAGTTTTCTCATATTTGTGTATTGACTATGCGTGTGTGCTCTATTAAAGCAGCATAGCGGCTTTCTGTGTAAGTGTTCACCTGTTTGTATACTGTCTATGCACGTGTGCTGTATTAAGGCAGCGTAGATCCTATCTGTGTATGTGTTAACCTGTGTGTATACTGCATATGCCCATATGTTGTTTAGAGGCAGCATAGCGGCTCTCTTTGTTAGTTTTCACCTGTTTGTATACTGTCTATGCACATGTGTTGTCTTAAGGCAACATAGCAAGTCTCTGTGTAAGTGTTCACCTGTTTGTATACTGTCTATGCACGTGTGCTGTATTAAGGCAGAGTAGCAGCTCTCTGTGTATGTGTTCACCTGTTTGTATACTGTCTATGCACGTGTGCTGTCTTAAGGCAGTCTAGCGGCTCTCTTTGTAAGTGTTCACCTGTTTGTATACCCTCTATGCACGTGTGATGTTAAGGCAGCATAGCAGCTCTCCGTGTAAGTGTTCACCGGTGTGTATACTGTCTATGTACGTGTGCTTTATTAAGGTAGAATAGCAGCTCTTTGTGTAATGTTCATCAGTTTGTATACCGTCTATGCATGTGTGCTGTATTAAAGCAGCATAGTGGCTCTCTGTGTTAGAATTCATCTGTTTGTATACCGTCTGAGTGTATACTGCATATCCCCGTGTGCTATTTTAATGCAGCATAGCGTCTCTCTATGTGAGTGTTCATCTGTTTGTATACAGTCTATGCACGTGTTCTGTCTTAAGGCAGCATAGCAGCACTCTGTGTAAGTGTTCACCTGTTTGTATACTATCTATGCATGGGTGCTGTATTAATGCAGTATAGCGGCTCTCTGTGTAAGTGTTCACCTGTTTGTATACTGTGTATTCACGTGTGCTGTATTAAGGCAGCATAGCATATCTCTGTGTAAGTGTTCACCTGTTTGTATACTCTCCATGCACGTGTGCTGTATTAAGGCATCATAGCAGCTCATTGTGTAATTGTTCACCTGTTTGTATACTGTCTATACTCGTGTGCCTTGTTAAGGCAGTATTGCATCACTCTGTGTAAGTGTTCACCTGTTTGTATACTGTCTATGCACCTGTGCTGTACTAAGGCAGCATAGCAGCTCTCTGTGTAAGTGTTCACCTGTTTGTATACAGTCTATGCACGTGTGCTGTATTAAGGTAGCATAGCAGCTAACTGTGTAATTGTTCACCTGTTTCTATATTGTCTATGCACGTGTGCTGTATTAAGGCAGCATAACTGCTCTCTGTTTAAGTGTTCACCAGTTTGGATACTGTCTATGCACGTGTGCTCTTCTAAGGAAGCATAGCAGCCCTCTGTGTGAGTGTTCAAATGTTTGTATACTGTCTATACACGTGTGCTGTATTAAGGCTGCATTGCAGCTGTCTGTGTAAGTGGTCACCTGTTTTTATAATGTCTATGCACGTGTGCTGTATTAAGGCAGCATAATAGCCCTCTGTGTAACTGTTCACCTGTATGTATACTGTCTATGAACTTGTGCTGTATTAAGTCAGCATCGCGACTCTCTGTGTAAGTGTGTACCTATATGTATACTGTATATGCTCGTGTGATATTTTAAGGCACCCTATTGGCTTCTGTGTAAGTGTTCACCTGTTTGTATACAGTCTATGCAGGTGTGCTGTGTTAAGGATCATAGCAGCTCACTGTGTAATTTTTCCCCTGTTTCTATGATGTCTATGCACGTGTGCTGTATTAAGGCAGCATAATGGCTCTTGTGTAAGTGTTCACCAGTTTGTATACTGTCTATGCACGTGAGCTCCTTTAAGGCAGCATAGCAGCCCTCTGTGTGAGTGTTCAAATGTTTGTATACTGTCTATGCACATGTGCTGTATTAAGGCAGCATTGCAGCTGTCTGTGTAAGTGGTCAACTGTTTGTAGAATGTCTATGCACTTGTGCTGTATTAAGGCAGCATAGCGGCTCTCTGTGTAAGTGTTCACCTGTATGTTTACTGTATATGCTCGTGTGCTATTTTAAGGCAGCCTATTGGCTTCTGTGTAAGTGTTCACCTGTTTCTATACTGTCAATGCACGTGTTCTGTATTAAGGCAACATAGCAGCTCTCTGTGTAAGTGTTCACCTCTTTTTATACTTTCCATGCACGTGCGCTGTATTAATGCAGCAAAGCACCTCCCTGTGTAAGTGTTAACAAGTTTGTGTACTTCGTTTGCCCATATGCTGTTTTAAGGCAGGATAGCGGCTCTCTTTGTGAGTGTTCTCCTGTTTGTATACTGTCTAAGCACTTTGCTGTCTTAGGGCAGCACAGCAGGTCTCTGTGTACGTGTTCACCTGTTCGTATATTGTCTATGCACATGTGCTTTATTAAGGCAGCATAGCAGCTCTCTGTGTAAGTGTTCACCTTTTTCTATACCGTCTATGCATGTGTGCTGTATTAAGGCAGCATAGCGGCTCTCTGTGTAAGTGTTCAACTTTTTGTACATCGTCTATGCATGTGTGCAGTATTAAGGCAGCATAGCGGCTCTCTGTGTAAGTGTTCACCTTTTTGTATACAACCTATGCACTTGTGTTGTATTAAGGCAGCATAGCGGTTCTCTGTGTAAGTGTTCACCTATTTGTATACCGTCTATGCACGTGTGCTGTATTGATGCAGGATAGCGGCTCTCTGTGTAAGTTATCACCTGTTTGTATACCATCTATACACGTGTGTTTTATTCAGGCAGCATAGCAGCACTCTGTGTAAGTGTTTCACCTGCTCGTATACTGTCTATGCACATGTGCTTTATCAAGGCAGCATAGCAGCTCTTTGTGTAAGTGTTCACATGTTTGTATAAGGTCTATGCATGTGTGCTGTATTAAGGTGGCATAGCAGTTTTTTCTGTATGTGTTCACCTGTTTGTATACATGCTATGCACGTGTGTTGTATTAAGAGAGAATAGCAGCTCTTTGTGTAAGTGTTCACATGTTTGTATACATTATATGCGTGTGTGCTCTATTAAGGCAGCATAACGGCTTTCTGTTTGTATACCGTCTATGCACGTGTGCTGTATTAAGGCCGCATAGCGGCTCTCTGTATAAGTGTTCACCAGTTTATCTACGGTCTATGCACGTGTGCTGTATTAAGGCAGCATAGCGGATCTCTGTGTAAGTGTTCACGTGTTTGTATAACGTCTATGCACGTGTGCTGTATTAAGGCAGCATAGCGGCAGTCTGTGTAAGTGTTCACCTGTTCATCTACGGTCTATGCACGTGTGCTGTGTTAGGCACCATAGCGGCTCTCTGTGTAAGAGATCACCTGTTTGTATGCCGTCTATGCACGTGTGCTGTATTAATGCAGCAAATCAGCTCTCTGTGTAAGTGTTCACCTGCTTGTATACAGTTTATGCACGTGTGCTGAATTAGGGCAGCATAGCATCTCTCTGTGTAAGTGTTCACAAGATTGTATACTGTCTATGCACGTGTGCTGCATCTAGGCAGCATAGCAGCTCTCTGTATAAATGTTCACATGTTTGTATAATGTCTATGCACGTGTGCTGTATTAAGGTAGCATAGCTCTCTGTTTAATTGTTCACCTGTTTGTATATACTCTATGCCCGTGTACTCTATTAAGGGATATAGCTGCTCTCTGTGTAAGTGTTCACATGTTTGTATAATGTCTGTTCGTGTGTGCTCTATTAAAGAAGCATAGCGGCTTTCTGTGTAAGTGTTCACCTGTTTCTATATTGTCTGTGCACGTGAGATGTATTAAGGCAGCTTAGATCCTACCTGTGTAAGTGTTAACCTGTTTGTATACTGCATATGTCCGTGTGCTGTTTAGAGGCAGCTTAGCGGCTCTCTTTGTAAGTGTTCACCTGTTTGTATACTGTCTATGCACGTGTGCTGTCTTAAGGCAGCATAGCAGGACTCTGTGTAAGTGTTCACCTGTTTGAATACTTTCTATGCACGTGTGCTGTATTGAGGCAGCATAGCAGCTCTCTGTGTAAGTGTTCACCTGTTTGTAAACTTTCTATGCACGTGTGCTGTCTTAAGGCAGCATAGCGGCTCTCTTTGTAAGTGTTCACCTGTTGTTATACCCTCTATGATCGTGTGCTGTATTAAGGCAGCATAGCGGCTCTCTGTGTAAGAATTCATCTCTTTGTATACCGTTTGAGTGTATACTGCGTATCCCCGTGTGCTATTTTAATGCAGCATAGCGGCTCTATTTGTGAGTGTTCCTTTGTTTATATACTGTATGCACGTGTTCTGTCTTAAGGCAGCATAGCAGCACTCTGTGTAAGTGTTCCCTTTTTGTATACTATGTAAGCACGTGTGCTGTATTAAGGCAGCATAGCGGATCTCTGTGTAAGTGTTAACCTGTTTGTATACTGCCTATGCACGCGTGCTGTATTAAGGCAGCATAGCAGATCTCTGTGTAAGTGTTCACCTGTTTGTATACTCTCTATGCACGTGTGCTGTATTAAGGCATCATAGCAGCTCACTGTGTAATGGTTCACCTGTTTGTATACATTCTATGCACATGTGCTGTGTTAAGGAAGTATAGCAGCTCCTTCTGTAAGTGTTCACCTGTTTGTATACTGTCTGTGCACGTGTGATGTACTAAGGCAGCATTGCAGCTCTCTGTGTAAGTGTTCACCTGTTTCTATACTGTCAATGCACGTGTGCAGTATTAAGGCATCATAGCAGCTCACTGTGTAATTGTACACCTGTTACTAAACTGTCCATGCACGTGTCCTGTATTAAGGCAGCATAACAGCTCTCTGTGTAAGTGTTCACCAGTTTGTATACTGTCTATGCACGGGTGCACTTTTAAGGCAGCATAACAGCCCTCTCTGTGAGTGTTCAAGTGTTTGTATAATGTCTATGCACGTGTGCTGTATTAAGGCAGCATCGCAGCTGTCTGTGTAAGTGTTCACCTGTTTATATAATGTCTATGCACTTGTGCGGTATTAAGGCAGCATAATTGCCCTCTCTGTAAGTGTTCACCTGTATGTATACTGTCTATGCACTTGTTCTGTATTAAGGCAGCATAGCGGCTCTCTGTGTAAGTGTTCGTCTATATGTATACTGTATATACTCGTGTGCTATTTTAAGGCAGCCTATTGGCTCTCTGTGTAAGTGTTCACCTGTTTGTATACTGTCTATGCACATGTGCTTTACTAAGGCAGCATAGCAGCTCTCTGTGTAAGTGTTCACCTGTTTCTATACCGTCTATGCACGTGTCCTGTATTAAGACAGGATAGCGACTCTCTGTGTAAATGTTCACCTCTTTGTATACCGTCTATGCACGTGTGCTGTATTAAGGCAGCATAGCGGCTTTCTGTGTAAGTGTTCACCTGTTTGTATACCATCTATGCACGTGTGCTTTATTAAGGCAGCGTAGCAGCACTCTGTGTAAGTGTTCACCTGCTTGTATACTGTCTATGCACGTGTGCTGTATTAGGGCAGCATAGCATTTTTCTGTGTAAGTGTTCACCTGCTTGTATACTGTCTATGCACGTGTGCTGCATCAAGGCAGCATAGCAGCTCTTTGTGTAAATGTTCACATGTTTGTATAATGTTAATGCATGTGTGCTGTATTAAGGTAGCATAGCAGCTTTTTGTGTATGTGTTCACTTGTTTGTATACACTCTATTCACGTCTGTTTTATTAAGGGAGCATAGCAGCTCTCTGTGTAAGTGTTCAAAAGTTTTTATACATTCTATGTGTCTCTGCTCTATTAAGGCAGCATAGCGGCTGTCTGTGTAAGTGTTCCCCTATTTGAATACTGACTATGCACGTGTGCTGTATTAAGGCAACATAGTTACTCCCTGTGTAAGTATTAAACTGTTTGTATACTGCGTATGCCCGTGTGCTGTTTAAGGCTGCATAGCGGCTCTCTTTGTAAGAGTTCACCTGTTTGTATACCGTCTATGCACGTGTGCTGTATTAATGCAGCATAGCATCTCTCTGTATAAGTGTTCACCTGTTTGTATACTGTCTATGCATGTGTGCTGTATTAGGGCATCATAGCAGCTCTCTGTGCAATTGTTCACCTGCTTGTATACTGTCTATGCACTTGTGCTGCATGAAGGCAGCATAGCAGCTCTTTGTATAAATGTTCACATATTTGTATAATGTCTATGCACGTGTGCTGTATTAAGATAGCATAGCATGTCTCTGTGTAAGTGTTCACCTGTTTGTATACACTCTATGCACGTGTGCTGTATTAAGGGAGCCTAGCAGCTCTTTGTGTAAGTGTTCACATATTTGTGTACTGTCTATGCGTGTGTGCTCTATTAAGGCAGCATAGCGGCTTTCTGTGTAAGTGTTCACCTGTGTCTATACTGTATATGCACATGTGCTGTATTAAGGGAGCATAGATCCTTCCTGTGTAAGTGTTAATCTTTTTGTATACTGCGTATGCCTGTGTGCTGCTTTGAGGCCGCATAGCGGCACTTTTTGTAAGTGTACACCTGTTTGTATACTGTCTATGCACGTGTGCTGTCTTAAGGCAGCATAGCAGGTCTCTGTGTAAGTGTTCACCTGTTTGTGTACAGTCTATGTACATGTGCTTTATTAAGGCAGCATTGCAGCTCTCTGTGTAAGTGTTCACCTGTTTGTATATTGTTTATGCACGTGTGCTGTCTTAAGGCAGCATAGCGGCTCTCTGTGTAAGTGTTCACCTGTTTGTATACCGTCTATGCACATGTGCTGTATTTAGGCAGCATAGCAGCTCTTTGTATAAGTGTTTACCTCTGTGTATTTTTTATGCACGTGTGCTGTATTGAGGCAGCAAAGCAGCTCTCTCTGTAAGTGTTCATTTGTTGGTATACCGTCAATGCAAGTGTGCTGTATTAAGGCAGCATAGTGGTTCTCTGTGTAAGAATTCACCTGTTTATATACCGTCTATGCAGGTGTGCTGTATTAAGGCAGCATAGACCTCCCTGTGTGAATGTTAACCTGTTTGTATACTGCGTATTTCCCTGTGCTGTTTTAAGGCAGCACAGCGGCTCTCTTTGAGAGTGTTCACCTTTTTGTATACTGTCTATGCACGTGTTCTGTCTAAAGGCAACATAGCAGCACTCTGTGTAAGTGTTCACCTGTTTATATACTCTCTATGAACGTGTGCTGTTTTAAGGCAGTATAGCGGCTCTCTGTGTAAGTGTTCACCTTTTTGTATACTGTCTGTGCACGTGTGCTGTATTAAGGCAGCATAGCAACTCTCTCTGTAAGTGTTCACCTGTTTGTATTCTGTCTATGCACGTGTGTTGTATTGAGGCAGGATAGCGGCTCTCTGTGTAAGTGTTCACCCTTTTTATACTGTCTATGCACGTGTGGTCAATTGAGGCATAATAGCAGCTCTCTGTGTAAGTGTTCACCGGTTTGTATACCGTCTGTGCACGTGTGCTGCATCAAGGCAGCATAGCAGCTTTTTGCGTAAATGTACACATATTTATATACTGTCTATCCATGTGTGCTGTATTAAGGTAGCTTAGCAGCTTTCTGTATAAGTGTTCACCTGCGTATACACTCTATGCACGTGTGTTGTATTAAGGGAGCATAGCAACTCTCTGTGTAAGTTTTCACATGTTTGTATACTTTCTATGCGTCTGTGCTCTATTAAGGCACCATAGCGGCTTTCTGTGTAAGTGTTCACCTATTTGTATACTGTCTATGCACGTGTAGTATTAAGGCAACATAGTTCCTTCCTGTGTAAGTGTTAACCTGTTTGTATACTGCGTATGCCCGTGTGCTGTTTTAAGGCAGCATAGCGGCCCTCTTTGTAAGTGTTCACCTGTTTGTATACTGTTTATGCACGTGTGCTGTCTTAAGGCAGCATAGCAGGTTTCTGTGTAAGTGTTAACCTGTTTGTATACTGTCTAGGAATGTGTGCTTTATTAAGGCAGCATAGCGGCTCTCTGTGTAAATGTTCACCTGTTTGTATACAGTCAATGCATGTGAGCTGTATTAATGCAGCATAGCAGCTCTCTGTTTAAGTGTTCACCTGCCTGTATACTATCTATGAACGTGTGCTTTATTTAGGAAGGATAGCGGCTATTTTTGTAAGTGTTCACCTGTTTGTATACTATCTATGAACATGTGCTGTATTAAGGTTGCATAGCTGCTATCTGTGTAAGTGTTCACCTGTATGTATACAGTCTATGCACGTGTGCAGTATTAAGGAAGCATAGCGGCTCTCTGTGTAAGTGTTCACCTGTATATACACTGTCTATGAACGTGTGCTATTTTAAGGCAGCATAGCGGCTCTCTGTGTAAGTGTTCACCTGTTTGTATACTGTCCATGCCTGTGTGCTCAACTAAGGCATTATAGTAGCTCTCTGTAAGTGTTCACCTGTTTGTATACCGTCTATGCATGTGTGCTGTATTAAGGCAGCATAGCAGCTGTCTGTGTAAGTGTTCACCTGTTTGTAGACCGTCTATGAACGTGTTCTCTCTTAAGGCAGCACAGCAGCAGTCTGTGTAAGTGTTCACCTATTTGTATACTCTCTATGGACGTGTGCTGTAATAAGGCAGCATAGCGGCTCTCTGTGTAAGTGTTCACCTTTTTGTATACTGTCTATGCCCGTGTGCTGTATTAAGGCAGCATAGGAGCTCTCTGTGTAAGTGTTCACCTTTTTGTATACTGTCTATGCACGTGTGCTGTTTTAAGGCAGCATAGCGGCACTCTGTGTAAGTCTCACATGTATGTATACTGTATATACTCCTCTGCTATTTTAAGGCAGCCCTGTGGTTCTCTTTGTAAGTGTTCACCTGTTTGTATACTGTCTATGCGTGTGTGCTGTACGAAGGAAGCATAGCGGCTTTCTGTATAAGTATTCATCTTTTCGTATACTGTCTATGCACGTGTGCTGTATTATGGCTGCATAGCAGCTCTCTGTGTAAGTGTTCACCTGTTTTTATACCGTTTATGCACGTGTGCTGTATTAAGGCAGCATAGCGGCTCTCTGTGTAAGTGTTCACCTCTTTTTATTCCGTCTATGCACGTGTGTTGTATTAAGGCAGCATAGAGGCGGTCTGTGTAAGTGTTCACCTGTTTGTATACCGTCTATGCAATTGTGCTGTATTAAGGCTGCATAGCGGCGGTCTGTGTAAGTGTTCACCTGTTTATCTATGGTCCATGCACGTGTGCTGTATTAAGGCCGCATAGTGGCTCTCTGTTTAAGAGTTCACCTGTTTGTATGCCGTCTATGCACGTGTGCTGTATTAATGCAGCAAAGCAGCTCTCTGTGTAAGTGTTCACCTGCTTGTATACTGTTTATGCATGTGTGCTCTATTAGGACAGCATAGCATCTCTCTGAGTAAGTGTTCACATGTTTGTATACTGTCTATGCACGTGTCCTGAAGCAAGCCAGCATAGCAGCTTTCTGTGTAAAGTTCACATGTTTGTATAATGTCTATGCACATGTGCTGTATTCAGGTAGCATAGCAGCTTTCTGTGTTAGTGATCAACTGTTTGTATATACTCTATGCCCGTGTGCTGTATTAAGGGATCATACCAGCTCTCTGTGTAAGTGTTCTCATGTTTGTGTACTGTCTATGCCTGTGTGCTCTATTAAAGCAGCATAGCGGCTTTCTCTGTAAGTGTTCACCTGTTTGTATACTGTCTATGCACGTGTGCTGTATTGAGGCAGCATAGATCCTCCCTTTTATGTGTTAACCTGTTTGTATACTGCATATGCTCGTGTGCTGTTTAGAGGCAGCATAGCAGCTCTCTTTTTAAGTGTTCACCTGTTTGTATACTGTCTATGCACGTGTGCTGTATTAAGGCAGCATAGCAGGTCTCTGTGTAAGTGTTCACCTGTTTGTATACTGTCTATGCACGTGTGCTGTCTTAAGGCAGCATAGCGGCTGTTTTTTAAGTGTTCACCTGTTTGTATACCGTGTATGCACGTGTGCTGTATTCAGGCAGCATAGCAGCTCTCCGTGTAAATGTTCACCGGTGTGCATACTGTCTATGTACGTGTGCTGTATTAAGGCAGCATAGCAGCTCTCTGTGTAAGTGTTCACCTGTTTTTACACTGTCTATGTACGGGTGCTGTACTAAGGCAGCATAGCTGCTGTCTCTGTATGTGTTCACCTGTTTGTACACTGTTTATGAACGTCTGCTGTATTAAGGCATCATAGCAGCTCACTGTGTAATTGTTCACCTGTTTGTATACTGTCTATGCACGTGTGCTGTATTAAGGCAGCATAACGGCTCTCTGTGTAAGTTTTCACCAGTTTGTAAACTATCTATGCACGTGTGCTCTTTTAAGGCAACATAGCAGCCCTCTGTGTAAGTGATCAAATGTTTGTATACTGTCTATGCACGTGTACTGTATTAAGGCAGCATCGCAGCTGTCTGTGTAAGTGTTCTCTTTTTTGTATAATGTCTATGCCCGTGTGCTGTATTAATGCAGTATATTAGCCCTCTGTGTAACTCTTCACCTGTATGTATACTCCCTATGCACTTGTGCTTTATTAAGGCAGCATAGCGGTTCTCTGTGTAAGTGTTCACCTATATGTATACTGTATATGCTCGTGTGCTATTTTAAGGCAGCCAAGTGGCTCTCTGTGTAAGTGTTCACCTGTTTGTATACTGTCTATTCACGTGCGCTGTATTAAGGCAAAATAGCAGCTCTCTGTGTAATGTTCACCTCTTTGTATACTGTCTATGCACATATGCTGTATTAATGCAGCATAGAACCTCCCTGTGTAAGTGTTAACCTGTTTGTGTACTGCGTTTGCCCATGTGCTGTTTTAAGGCAGGATAGCGGCTCTTTTTGTGTGTGTTCTCCTGTTTGTATACTGTCTAATCACGTGTGCTGTCTTAGGTCAGCTTAGCAGGTCTCTGTGTAAGTGTCACCTGTTCGTATACAGTCTATGCAATGTGCTGTATTAAGGAAGCATAGCAGCTCTCTGTGTAAGTGTTCATCTGTTTCTATACCGTCTATGCACTGTGGTGTATTAAGGCAGCATAGCGGTTTTCTGTGTAAGTGTTCACCTGTTTGTATACCGTCTGTGCACGTGTGCTGTATTGAGGCAGGAGAGCGGCTCTCTGTGTACGTGTTCACCTGTGTGTATACCATCCATGCACGTGTGCTGTGTTAAGCAGCATAGCAGCACTCTGTGTAAGTGTTCACCTGATTGTATACTGTCTACGCACGTGTGCTGCATCAAGGCAGAATAGCAGCATTTTGTGTAAATGTTCACATATTTATATACTGTCTATGCATGTGTGCTGTATTAAGGTAGCATAGCAGCTTTCTGTATAAGTGTTCACCAGTCTGTATACACTCTATGAACTTTTGTTGTATTAATGGAGTACAGCAGCTCTCTGTATAAGTGTTCACATGTTAGTATACATTCTATGCGTCTGTGCTCTATTAAGGCATCATAGCGGCTTTCTGTGTAAGTGTTCACCTGTTTGTATACTGTCTATGCACGTGTACTGTATTAAGGCAACATAGTTCCTTCCTGTTTAAGTGTTAACCTGTTTGTATACTGCGTATGCCCATGTGCTGTTTTAAGGCAGCATAGCGGCCCTCTTTGTAAGTATTCACCTGTTTGTATACTGTTTATGCACGTGTGCTGTCTTAATGCAGCATAGCAGGTTTCTGTGTAAGTGTTCACATGTTTCTATACTGTCTATGAACGAGTGCTGAATTAAGGCAGCATAGCGGCTCTCTGTGTAAGTGTTCACCTGTTTGTATACCATCAATGCATATGTGCTGTATTAATGCAGCATTGCAGCTCTCTGTGTAAGTGTTCACCTGTTTATATACTATCTATGAACGTGTGCTTTATATAGGAAGAATAGCGGCTATCTTTGTAAGTGTTCACCTGTTTGTATACTGTCTATGCACATGTGCTGTATTAAGGCTGCATAGCTGCTATCTGTGTAAGTGTTCACCTGTATGTATACAGTCTATGCACGTGTGCCGTATTAAGGAAGCATAGCGGCTCTCTGTGTAAGTATTCACCTGTATACATACTGTCTATGAACGTGTGCTATTTTAAGGCAGCATAGAGGCTGTCCGTGTAAGTGTTCACCTGTGTATACTGTCCATGCCTGTGTGCTGAACTAAGGCCACATAGTAGCTCTCTGTAAGTGTTCACCTGTTTGTATACCGTCTATGCATGTGTGATGTATTAAGGCAGCATAGCAGCTGCCTTTGTAAGTGTTCACCTGTTTGTAGACCGTCTATGCACGTGTTCTCTTAAGGCAGCATAGCAGCACTCTGTGTAAGTGTTCACCTTTTTGTATACTCTCTATGAACGTGTGCTGTAATAAGGCAGCATAGCGGCTCTCTGTGTAAGTGTTCACGTTTTTATATACTGTCTATGCACGTGTGCTGTATTAAGGCAGCATAGGAGCTCTCTCTGTAAGTGTTCACCTGTTGGTATACTGTCTATGCACGTGTGCTGTTTTAAGGCAGCATAGCGGCTTGCTGTGTAAGTGTTCACCAGTACGTATACTGTCTATGCACATGTACTATTTTAAGGCAACATAGTAGCTCTCTGTGTAAGTGTTCAACAGTTTGTATACTGTCTATGCGTGTGTTGTATTAAGGCAGCATAGCGGCTTTCTCTATAAGTATTCAACTTTTCGTATACCGTCTATACATGTGTACTGTATTATGGCAGCATAGCAGCTCTCTATGTAAGTGTTCACCTGTTTCTATACCGTCTATGCATGTGTGCTGTATTAAGGCAGCATAGCGGATCTCTGTGTAAGTGTTCACCTCTTTTTATACCGTCTATGCATGTGTGCTGTATTAAGGCAGCATAGCGGCGGTCTGTGTAAGTGTTCACCTGTTTGAATACCGTCTATGCACGTGTGCTGTATTAAGGCAGCATAGCGGCTCTCTGTGTAAGTGTTCACCTGTTTATCTCTGGTCTATGCACGTGTGCTGTATTAAGGCTACATAGCGGCTCTCTTTGTAAGTGTTCACCTGTTTGTATACCGTCTATGCAAGTGTGATGTATTAAGGCAGCATAGCGGCGGTCTGTGTAAGTGTTCACCTTTTTATCTACGGTCTATGCACGTGTGCTGTATTAATGCCACATAGAGGCTCTCTGTGTAAGAGTTCACCAATTTGTATGCCGTCTATGCACGTGTGCTGTATTAATGCAGCAACGCAGCTCTCTGTGTAAGTGTTCACCTGCTTGTATACTGTTTATGCATGTGTGCTCTATTAGGGTAGCATATCATCTCTCTGAGTAATTGTTCACATGCTTGTATACTGTCTATGCACGTGTCCTGAATCAAGGCAGCAAAGCAGCTCTCTGTGTAAATGTTCACATATTTGTATACTGTTTATGCACGTGTGTTGTATTAAGATAGCATAGCAGCTCTCTGTGTAAGTGTTCACCTGTTTGTATATACTCTATGCCAGTGTGCTCTATTAAGGGATCATAGCAGCTCTCTGTGTAAGTGTTCACATGTTTGTATACTGTCTATGCATGTGTGCTCTATTAAAGCAGCATAGCGGCTTTCTGTGTAAGTGTTCTCCTGTTTGTATACTGTCTATGCACGTGTGCAGTATTAAGGCAGCATAGATCCTCCCTTTTAAGTTTAACCTGTTTGTATACTGCATATGCCCGTGTGCTGTTTAGAGACAGCATAGCGGCTCTCTTTGTAATTGTTCACCTGTTTGTATAGTGTCTATGCACGTGTGCTGTATTAAGGCAGCATAGCAGGTCTCTGTGTAAGTGTTCACCTGTTTGTATACTGTCTATGCACGTGTGCTGTATTAAGGCAGCATAGCGGCTCTTTTTTAAGTGTTCACCCTTTTGTATACCGTCCATGCACGTGGGCTGTATTCAGGCAAAATAGCAGATCTCCGTGTAAGTGTTCACCGGTGTGTATACTGTCTATGTACGTGTTCTGTATTAAGGAATCATAGCAGCTCTCTGTGTAAGTGTTCATCTGTTTGTATACCGTCTATGCATGTGTGCTATATTAACGCATCATAATGGGTCTCTGTGTAAGAATTCATCTGTTTGTATACCGTCTGAGAGTATATAGCGTATCCCCGTGTGCTAATTGTTAACCTGTTTTTATACTGTCTATACACGTGTGATGTTTAAGGCAGTATAGAAGCTCTCTGTGTAAGTGTTCACCGGTTTGTACACTGTCTATGCACGTGTGCTGTATTAAGGCAGCATAACGGCTCTCTGTGTAAGTGTTCACCAGTTTGTAAACTGTCTATGCACGTGTGCTCTTTTAAGGCAACAGAGCAGACCTCTATGTGAGGGATCAAATGTTTGTATACTGTCTATGCACGTGTGCTGTTAAGGCAGCATCGCAGCTGTCTGTGTACGTGTTCACCTTTTTGTTTAATGTCTATGCTCGTGTGCTGTATTAAGGCAGCATAATAGCCCTCTGTGTAACTGTTCACCTGTATGTATACTCTCTATGCACTTGTGCTTTATTAAGGGAGCATAGCGGTTCTCTGTGTAAGTGTTCACCTAAATGTATACTGTATATGCTCGTGTGCTATTTTAAGGCAGCCTAATGGCTCTCTGTGTAAGTTTTCACCTTTTTTTATTCTGTTTATGCACGTGTGCTGTATTAAGGCAACATAGCAGCTTTCTGTGTAAGTGTTCACCTCTTTCTATACTGTCTATGCACGTGTGCTGTATTATTGCAGCATAGCATCTCCCTGTATAAGTGTTAACCTGTTTGTATACTGCCTTTGCCCATGTGCTGTTTTAAGGCAAAATAGCGGCTCTTTTTGTGAGTGTTCTCCTGTTTGTATACTGTCTAAGCACGTGTGCTGTTTAGGGCAGCATAGAAGTCTCTATGTAAGTGTTCACTTGTTCGTATACTGTCTATGCACATGTGCTGTATTAAGGAAGCATAGCAGCTCTCTGTGTAAGTGTTCATCTGTTTCTATACCGTCTATGCACGTGTGCTGTATTAAGGCAGCATAGCGGCTCTCTGTGTAAGTGTTCACCTGTTTGTATACCGTCTATGTACGTATGCTGTATTAAGGCAGCATAGCGGCTCTCTCTGTAAGTGTTCACCTGTTTGTATACCATCTGTGCACGTGTGCTGTATTGAGGCAGGATAGCGGCTCTCTGTGTAAGTGTTCACCTGTTTGTATACCATCTATGCACATGTGCTGTATTAAGGCAGCATAGCAGCCCCCTGTGTAAGTGTTCACTTGTTTGTATACTGTCTATGCACGTGTGCTGCATCAAGGCAGCATAGCAGCTTTTTGTGTAAATGTTCACATGTTTGTATAATGTCCATGCATGTGTGCTGTATTAAGGTAGCATAGCAGCTTTCTGTGTAAGTGTTCACCAGTCTGTATACATTCTATGCACGTGTGTTGTATTAAGGGAGAATAGCAGCATTCTGTGTAAGTGTTCACATGTTTGTATACATTCTATGCATGTGTGCTCTATTAAGGCAGCATAGCGGCTTTCTGTGTAAGTGTTCACCTGTTTTTATACTGTCTATGCACGTGTGCTGATAAGGCAACATAGTTCCTTCCTGTGTAAGTGTTAACCTGTTTGTATACTGCGTATGCCTGTGTGCTGTTTTAAGGCAGCATAGCCGCCATCTTTGTAAGGGTTCACCTGTTTGTATACTGTTTATTCACGTGTGCTGTCTTAAGGCAGCATAGCAGGTTTCTGTGTAAGTGTTCACCTGTTTGTATACTGTCTATGAATGTGTGCTGTATTAAGGCAGCATAGCGGCTCTCTCTGTAAGTGTTCACCTGTTTGTATACCATCTATGAATGTGTTTTCTATTAATGCAGCATAGCTGCTATCTCTGTAAGTGTTCACCTGTATGTATACAGTCTATGCACGTGTGCAGTATTAATGAAGCACATCGGCTCTCTGTATAAGTTTTCACCTGTATGTATACTGTCTATGAACGTGTGCTATTTTAAGGCACCATAGCGGCTCTCCGTGTAAGTGTTCACCTGTTTGTATACTGTTCATGCCTCTGTGCTGAATTAACGCAGCATAGTAGCTCTCTGTATGTTTTCACCTGTGTGTATACCTCCTATGCATGTGTGCTGTATTAAGGAAGCATAGCAGCTGTCTTTGTAAGTTTTCACCTGTTTGTAGACCGTCTATGCACGTTTGCTGTATTAAGGCAGCATAGCGGATCTCTGTGTAAGTGTACACCTGTCTTTCTACGGTCTATGCACGTGTGTTGTATTAAGGCACCATAGCGGCTCTCTGTGTAAGAGTTCACCTGTTTGTATATCGTCTATGCACGTGTGCTGTATTAATGCAGCATAGCACCTGTCTGTGTAAGTGTTCACCTCTTTGTATACTGTCTATGCATTTGTGCTCTATTAGGGCAGCATCACAGCTCTCTGTGCAAGTGTTCAACTGCTTGTACACTGTCTATGCACGTGTGCTGCATCTAGGCAGCATAGCAGCTCTTTGTGTAAATGTTCACATGTTTGTATACTGTCTATGCACGTGTGCTGTGTTAAGGCTGTATAGCAGCTCTCTTTGTAAGTGTTCACCTGTTTGTATACTGTCTATACACGTGTTCTATACTAAGGCAGCATAGCAGCTCTCTGTGTACGTGTTCACCTGTTTTTATACTGTCTATGCATGTGTGCTGTATTAAGGCATCAGAGCAGCTTACTGTGTAATGTTCACCTGTTTGTATACTGTCTATGCACATGTACTGTATTATGGCAGCATAACGGCTCTCTGTGTAAGTGTTCACCAGTTTTTATACTGTGTATGCACGTGTGCTCTTTTAAGGCAGCATAGCAGCCCTCTGTGTGAGTGTTCAAATGTTTGTATACTGTCTATGCACGTGTGCTGTATTAAGGCAGCATCGCAGCTGTCTGAGTAAGTGTTCACCTGTTTGTTTAATGTCTATGCATGTGTGCTGTATTAAGGCAGCATAATAGCCCTCTGTGTAACTGTTCACCTGTATGTATACAGACTATGCGCTTGTTCTGTATTAAGGCAGCATAGTGATTCTCTGTGTAAGTGTTCACCTATATAATACTGTATATGCTCGTGTGCTATTTTAAGGCAGCCTAATGGCTCTCTGTGTAAGTTTTCACCTTTTTTTATTCTGTTTATGCACGTGTGCTGTATTAAGTCAACATAGCAGCTCTCTGTGTAAGTGTTCACCTCTTTGTATACTGTCTATGCACGTGTGCTGTATTAATGCAGCATAGCCCCTCCCTGTGTAAATGTTAACCAGTTTGTATACTGCATTTGCCCTTGTGCTGTTTTAAGGCAGGATAGCGGCTCTTTTTGTGAGTGTTCTCCTGTTTGTATTCTGTCTAAGCACGTGTGCTGACTTAGGGCAGCAGAGCAGGTCTCTGTGTAAGTGTTCACCTGTTCGTATATTGTCCATGCACATGTGCTGAATTGAGGCAGCATAGCGGCTTTCTGTGTAAGTGTTCACCTGTCTGTATACACTCTATGCACGAGTGTTGTATTAAGGGAGCATAGCAGCTCTCTGTGTAAGTGCTCACATGTTTGTATACTGTCTATGCGTGTGTGCTCTATTAAGGCAGCACAGCAGCTCTCTGTGTAAGTGTTCACCTGTTTGTATACTGTCTATGCACGTGTGCTGTATTAAGGGAACATATTTCCTCCCTGTGTAAGTGTTAACCTGTTTGTATACTGCGTATTCCCGTGTGCTGTTTTAAGGCAGCATAGCGGCTCTCTTTGTAAGTGTTCACCTTTTTTTATAGTCTGTGCACGTGTGCTGTATTAAGGCAGCATAGGGGCTCTCTGTGTACGTGTTCACCTGCTTGTATACTATCTATGCACGCGTGCTTTATTTAGGCAGGACAGCGGCTCTCTTTGTAAGTGTTCACCTGTTTGTATACCGTCTATGCATGTGTGCTGTATTAAGATATCATCGCATTGCAGCTCTTTGTGTAAGTGTTCACCTGTGTATATACACTCTATGCACGTGTGCTGTTTTGAGGCAGCATAGCAGCTCTCTGTGTACGTGTTCATCTGTTTGTGTACCGTCAATGCAAGTGTGGTGTATTAAGGCAGCACAGTGGTTCTCTGTGTAAGAATTCACCTGTTTGTATATCGTCTATGCACGTGTGCTGTATTAAGGTAGCATAGCATCGCCCTCTGTGAGTTATAACCGGTTTGTATACTGCGTATCCCTGTGTGCTGTTTTAAGGCAGCATAGCAGGTCTTTGTGTAAGTGTTCACCTGTTCGTATATTGTCTATGCAAATGTGCTGTATTAAGGCAGCATAGCAGCTCTCTGTGTAAGTGTTCACCTGTTTGTATACCGTCTATGCATGTGTGCTGTATTAAGATATCATAGCAGCTCACTGTGTAATTTTTCACCTGTTTGTATACTGTCTATGCTCGTGTGCTGTATTAAGGTAGCATAGCAGCTGTTTGTGTAAGTGTTCACCTGTTTGTATAGTGTCTTTGCACGTGTGCTGTATTAGGACAGCATAGCAGCTTTCTGTGTAAGTGTTCACCTGTTTGTATACTGTCTATGAACGTGTGCAGTCTTAAAGCAGCATGACGGCTCTCTGTGTAAGTGTTCACCTGTTTGTTTACTGTCTATGCACGTGTGCTGTAATAAGGCATCATAGCAGCTCACTGTGTAATTGTTCACCTTTTTGTATACTGTCTATTGTCGTGTGCTCTATTAAGGCAGCATAACGGCTCTCTGTGTAAGTATTCACCTGTTTGTATATTTTCTATGCACCTGTGCTCTTTTAAGCCTGCATAGCAGCTCTCTGTGTGAGTTTTCAAAACTTTGTATACTGTCCATGCACATGTGCTGTATTAAGGCAGCAACGCAGTTGTCTGTGTAAGTGTTCACCTGTTTGAATACTGTCTGTGCACGTATACTGTATTAAAACATTATAACAGTTCTCTGTGTAACTGTTCACTTGTATGTATACTGTTTATGCAGGTGTGCTTTATTAAGGCAGCATAACGGCACTCTGTTAAAATGTTCACCTGTATGTATACTGTATATGCTTGTGTGCTATTTTAATGCAGCCTTGTGGCTCTCTTTGTAATTGTTCACCTGTTTGTATACTGTCTATGCACGTGTGCTGTATTAATGCAGCATAGCTGCTCTCTGTGTAAGTGTTCACCATTTTGTATACTGTCTATGCACGTGTGCTTTATTAAGGCAGCATAGCACCTCCCTCTGTAAGTGTTATCCACTTTGTATACTGCATTTTCCAATGTGCTGTTTTAAGGCAACATAGCAGATCTCTTTGTGAGTTTTCACCTGTTTGTATACCGTCTATGCACGTGTGCTGTCTTAAGGCAGCATAGCAGGTCTCTGTGTAAGTGTTCACCTGTTCGTATATTGTCTATGCACATGTGCTGTATTAAGGCAGCATAGCGGCATTCTGTGTGTTCACCTGATTGTATACCGTCTATGCATGTGTGCTGTATTAAGCCATCATAGCAGCACACTGTGTAATTGTTCACCTGTTTGTATACTGTCTATGCTCGTGTGCTGTATTAAGGCAGCATACCAGCTGTCTGTGTAAGTGTTCACCTGTTTGTATACTGTCTATGCACGTGTGCTGTATTAGGGCAGCATAGCAGATCTCTTTGTCAGTGTTCTCCTGCTTGTATACTGTCTATGCACGTTTGCTGAATCAAGACAATATTGCAGCTCTTTGTGTAATTGTTCACATGTTTGTATATTGTCTATGCAGGTGTGCTGTATTAAGGTAGCATAGCAGCTCTCTGTGAAAGTGTTCACCTGTTTCTAGACACTCTATGCATGTGTGCTGTTTTAAGGGAGCATAGCAGCTCTCTGTGTTAGTGTTCACATGTTTGTATGCTGTCTTTGCGTGTGTGCTCTATTAAGGCTGCAGAGCTGCTTTCTGTGTAAGTGTTCACCTGTTTGTATACTGTCTATGCACGTGTGCTGTATTGAGGCAACATAGATCCTCCCTGTGTATGTGTTAACCTGATTGTATACTGCGTATGCTCGTGTGCTGTGTTAATGCAGCATAGCGGTTATTTTTGTAAGTGTTCACCTGTTGGTATACTGTTTATGCACTTGTGCTGTCTTAAGGCAGCATAGCAGGTCTCTGTGTTAGTGTTCAACTGTTTGTATACTGTCTATGCACGTGTGCTGTTTTAAGGCAGCATAGCGGCTTTCTGTGAAAGTGTTCACCTGTTTGTATACCGTCTATGCACGTGTGCTGTGTTAAGGCAGAATAACAGCTCTCCGTGGAAGTGTTCACCTGTGTGTATACCGTCTGTGCACGTGTGCTGTATTAAGGAAGCATAGCAGCTCTCTGTGTAAGTATTCACATGTTTGTATACTGTCTATGCACGTGTGCTGCCTTAAGGCAGCATAGCAGGTGTCTGTGAAGGTGTTCACTGGTTTGTATACAGTCAGTGCACGTGTGCTGTATTAAGGCAGCATAGTAGCTGTCTGTGTAAGTGTTCACCTGTTTGTATACTGTTTATGCACGTGTGCAGTCTTAAGGCAGCATAGCGGCTCTCTGTGTAAGTGTTCACCTGTTTGCATACCGTCTACGCACGTGTGCTGTATTAAGGCAGCATAGCAGCACTTTGTGTAAGTGTTCACCTGTGTGTATACTCTCTATGCACGTGTGCTGTATTGAGGCAGCATTGCAGCTCTTTGTGTAAGTGTTCACTTGTGTATATACTCTCTATGCACGTGTGCTGTTTTGAGGCAGCATAGCAGAACTCTGTGTTAGTGTTCATCTGTTTGTATACCGTCAATGCAAGTGTGGTGTATTAATGCAGCACAGTGGTTCTCTGTGTAAGAATTCACCTGTTTGTATACGGTCTATGCACGTGTGCTGTATTAAGGTAGCATATCATCGCCCTGTGTGAGTTATAACCGGTTTGTATACTCCGTATCCCCGTGTGCTGTTTTAATGCAGCATAGCGGCTCTCGTTGTGAGTGTTCACCTGTTTGTATACTGTCTATGCACGTGTTCTGTCTTAAGGCAGCATAGCAGGTCTCTGTATAACTGTTCACCTGTTTGTATACTCTCTATGAACGTGTGCTGTATTAAGGCAGCATAACGGCTCTCTGTGTAATGTTCACCTTTTTGTATACTGTCTATGCACATGTGCTGTATTAAGGCATCATAACAGCTCTCTGTGTAAGTGTTCACCTGTTTGTATACTGTCTATGCACGTGTGCTGTATTAAGGCAGCATAGCAGCTCTCTGTGTAAGTGTTCACCTCTTTGTATACTGTCCATGCACATGTGCTGTATTAAAACAGCATAACACCTCCCTGTGTAAGTGTTAACCACTTTGTATAATGCGTTTGCCCATGTGCTGTTTTAAGGCAGCATAGCGGCTCTCTTTGTGAGTGTTCACCTGTTTGTATACTCTCTATGCACGTGTGCTGTCTTAAGGCAGCATAGCTGGTATCTGTGTAAGTGTTCACCTGTTCGTATATTGACTATGCACATGTGCTGAATTAAGGCAGCATAGCGGCTCTCTGTGTAAGTGTTCACCTGTTTGTATACCGTCTATGCACGTGTGCTGTATTAAGGCAGCATAAACCATCCCTGTGTAAATGTTAACCTGTTTCTATAGTGCATATGCCCGTGTGCTGTTTAGAGGCAACATAGCGTCTCTCTGTGTAAGTGTTCACCTGTTTGTATACTGTCTATGTACGTATGCTCTCTTAAGGCAGCATAGCAGGTCTCTGTGTAACTGTTCACCTGTTTGTATACTGTCTATGCACGTGTGCTGTATTAAGGCAGCATAGCAGCTCTCTGTGTAAGTGTTCACCTGTTTGTATACTGTCTATGCACGTATGCTGTCTTAAGGCAGCATAGCGGCTCTCTTTGTAAGTGTTCACATGTTTGTATACCTTTATGCACATGTGCTGTATTAAGGCAGTATAGCAGCTCTCCGTGTAAGTGTTCACCGGTGTGTATACTGTCTATTTACGTGTGCTGTATTAAGGCAGCATAGCAGCTCTCTGTGTAAGAATTCATCTGTTTGTATACTGTCTGAGTGTATACTGCGTATCCCCGTGTGATATTTTAATGCAGGATAGCGGCTCTCTTTGTGAGGGTTCATCTGTTTGTATACTGTCTATGCACGTGTTCTGTCTTAAGGCAGCATAGCAGCACTCTGTGTAAGTGTTCACCTGTTTGTACACTCTCTATGCACGTGTGCTTTATTAAGGCAGCATTACAGCTCTCTGTGTAAGTGTTCACCTGTTTGTATACTGTCTATCCACGTGTGCTGTATTAAGGCAGCGTAACAGCTCTCTGTATAAGTGTTCACCTGTTTGTATACTGTCAATGGACGTGTGCTGTATTAAGGCAGCGTAGCAGCTCTCTGTGTAAGTGTTCACCTGTTTGTATAGTGTCTATGCACGTGTGCTTTATTAAGGCAGCATATCAGCCCTTTGTGTGAGTGTTCAAATGTTTGTATACTGTCCATGAACGTGTGCTGTATAACGGTAGCATCGCAGCTGTCTCTGTAAGTGTTCACCTGTTTGTATACTTTCTATGCACGTGTGCTCTATTAAGGCAGCATAACAGCTTTCTGTGTAACTGTTCACCTGTATATATACAATACATATACGTGTGCTCTATTAAGGCAGCATAGCGGCTCTCTGTGTAAGGGTTCACCTGTATGTATACTGTCTATTCTCGTGTGCTATTTTAAAGCAGCATAGCAGCTTACTGTGTAATTGTTAACCTGTTTTTATACTGTCTATCAACGTATGCTGTATTAAGGCAGCATAACGGCTCTCTGTGAAAGTATTCACCTGTTTGTATACCGACTATGCGTGTGTGCTGTATTAATGCAGCATAACGTCTCCCTGTGTAAAAGTTCACCTGTTTGTATACCGTCTATGCACCTGTGCTCTATTAATGCAGCATAGCAGCAGCCTGTGTAAGTGGTCACCTGTTTGTATACTCTCTTGCACAGGTTCTGTATTAGGGCAGCTTAGCAGCTCTCTGTGTAAGTGTTCACCTTCTTGTATACTGTCAATGCACCTGTGCTGAATCAAGGCAGCATAACAGCTCTTTGTGTAAATGTTCACATGTTTGTATAATGTTTGTGCATGTGTGCTGTATTCAGGTAGCATAGCAGCTTTTTGTGTATGTGTTCACCAGTTTGTATACACTTTATACACGTGTGTTTTATTAAGCGAGCATAGCAGCTCTCTGTGTAAGTGTTCACCTGTTTGTATACTGTCTATGCGTGTGTGCTGTATTAATGCAGCATAGAGGCTCTCTGTGTAAGAGTTCACCTGTTTGTATACCGTCTCTGCACGTGTGCTGTATTAAGGCAGCAGAGCAGCTGTTGGTGTAAGTGTTCACCTGTTTGTATACTCTCTTGCATGTGTGCTGATTTAGGGCAGCATAGCAGCTCTCTGTGTAAGTGTTCACCTGCTTGTATACTGTCTATGCACGTGTGCTGCAATAAGGCAGTATAGCAGAACTTTGTGTAAATGTTCACATCTTTGTATAATGTCTTTCCACGTGTGCTGTATTAAGTTAGGCTAGCAGCGCTCTGTGTAAATGTTCACTTGTTGTATACATTCTATGCACGTTTGCTGTATTAAGGGAGAATAGCAGCTCTCTGTGTAAGTGTTCACATGTTTATATACTGTCTATGTGTGTGTGCTCTTTTAAGGCAGCATAGCGGCTTTCTGTGTAAGTGTTCACCTGTTTGTATACTGTCTATGCACGTGTGCTGTATGAAGGCAGCATAGATTATCCCTGTGTAAGTGTTAATCTGTTTGTATACTGCGTATGCCCGTGTGCTGCTTTGAGGCAGCAGAGTGGCTCTCTTGGTAAGTGTTCACCTGTTTGTATACTGTCTGTGCACGTGTGCTATCTTAAGGCAGCATAGCAGGTCTCTGTGTAAGTGTTCATCTGTTTGTATACCGTCTATGCACGTGTGCTGTATTAAGGCAGCATTGCACCTCTCTGTGTGAGTGTTAACCTGTTTGTATACTGCGTATCCTCAGGTGCTGTTTTAAGGCAGCATAGTGGCTCTCTTTGTGAGTGTTCACCTGTTTGTATACTCTCTATGCACGTGTTCTGTTTTAAGGCAGCATAGCAGCACTCTGTGTAAGTGTTCACCTGTTTGTACACTCTCTATGCACGTGTGCTGTATTACGGCAGCATAGCAGCTCTCTGTGTAGGTGTTCACCTGTTTGTATACTGTCTATGCACATATGCTGTATTAAGGCATCATAGCAGCTCTCTGTGTAAGTGTTCACCTGTTTGTATACTGTCTATGCACGTTTGCTGTATTATGGCATCATAGCAGCACTCTGTGTAAGTGTTCAAATGTTTGTATACTGTCTATGCACTTGAGTTGTATTAAGGCAGCATAACGGCTCTCTGTGTAAGTGTTCACCTGTTTGTATACTGTCTACGCACGTGTGGTTTTTTAAGGCAGCATTGCAGCCCTCTGTGTGAGTGTTCATATGTTTTATACTCTCTATGTACGTGTGCTGGATTTAGGCAGCATCGCAGCTGTCTGTGTAAGTGTTCACGTGTTTGTATACTGTCTATGCACGTGTGCTGTCTGAAGGCAGCATAGCAGGTCTCTTTGTAATTGTTCACCTGTTTGTATACTGTCTATTGCCGTGTGCTGTATTATGGCAGCATAAGCTCTCTGTGCAAGTGTTCACCTGTTTGTATACTGTCTATGCACGTGTGCTGTCTTAAGGCAGCTTAGCGGCTCTCTGTGTAAGTGTTCACCTGTTTGTATACCCTCTATGCACCTGTGCTGTATTAAGGCAGCATAGCAGCACTCTGTGTAAGTGTTCACCTGTGTGTATACTGTCTATGCACGTGTGCTCTCTTAAGGCAGCATAGCGGTTCTCTGTGTAAGTGTTCATCTGTTTGTATACCGTCTATGCACGTGTGCTGTATTAATGCAGCATTGGGGCTCTTTGTGTAAGAATTCACCTGTTTGTATACCGTCTATGAACGTGTGCTGTGTTAATGCAGAATAGCACCTCCCCTGTGTGAGTGTTTACCTGTTTGTATACTGTGTATCCCCATGTTTTGTTTTAAGGCAGCATAGTGGCTCTCTTCGTGAGTGTTCACCATTTTGTATACTGTCTATGCACGTGTTCTGTCTTACGGCAGCATCGCAGCTGTCTGTGTAAGTGTTCACCTGTTTGTACATTGTCTATACACGTGTCTTCTATGAAGGCAGCATAGCGACTCTCTGTGTACGTGTTCACCTGTTTGTATACTGTCTATGCACGTGTGCTGTATTAAGGCAGCATCACAGCTTTCTGTGTAAGTGTTCACCTGTTTGTATACTGTCTATGCACGTGTGCAGTATTAAGGCAGCATAACAGCTCTCTGTGTAACTGTTCACCTGTATGTATAGTGTCTATGCACGTGTGCTCTGTTAAGGCAGAAGAGCAGCTCTCTGTGTAAGTGTTCACCTGTATGTATACTGTATATGCTCTTGAGCTATTTTAAGACAGCCTAGTGAATCTCTGTGTAAGTATTCACCTGGTTGTATACTGTCTATGCTCGTGTGCTGTATTAAGGCAGCATAGTACCTCCCTTTGTAAGTGTTAAGCTGTTTGTATACTGCGTATGCGCATGTGCTGTTTTAAGGCAGCCTAGCGGCTCTTTCTGTATGTTCACCTGTTTGTATACTGTCTATGCGTGTGTGCTGTATTAAAGGAGCATAGCAAGTCTCTGTGTAAGTGTTCACCAGTTTATGTACTGTCTACCCACCTGTGCTGTATTAAGGCAGCATAGCGGCTCTCTGTGTCAGTGTTCACCTTTTTGTATACTGTCTATGAACGTGTGCTGTGTTAAGGAAGCATAGCAGTTCTCTGTGTAAGTGTTCACCTGTTTGTATACCGTTTATGCACGTCTGCTGTATTAAGGCACCATAGCGGCTTTTTTGTAAGTGCTCACGTGTTCGTATACCGTCTATACCAGTGTGCTCTATTAAGGCAGCATAGCAGCTCTCTATGTAAGTGTTCACCTTTTTTTATACCGTCTATGCACGTGTGCTGTATCAAGACAGCATAGCGGCTTTCTGTTACCTGTTCACCTGTTTGTATACGGTTTATGAACGTGTGCTGCATCAAGGTATCATAGCAGCTTTTTTGTGTAAATGTTCACATGTTTGTATAATGTCTACGCAATTGATCTGTATTAAGGTATAATAGCAGCGCTCTGTGTAAGTATTTAACTGCTTGTATACACTCTATGCCTGTGTGCTGTATTAAGGAAGCATAGCAGCTCTCTGTGTAAGTGTTCACATGTTTCTATACTGTCTATGAACGTGTGCTGTATTAAAACATCATAGCAGGTCTCTGTGTACGTTTGGTGTCTTAAGGCAGCATAGCGGCTCTCTGTGTAATTGTTCACCTGTTTGTATACCGTCTATGCACGTGCGCTGCATTAAGGCAGCATAGCAGCTCTCTGTGTAAGTGTTCACCTGTGTGAATACTGTCTATGCACGTGTGCTGTATTATGGCAGCATAGCAGCTCTCTGTGTAAGTGTTCATTTGTTTGCATACCGTCTATGCACGTGTGCTGTATTAAGGCAGCATAGCGGCTCTCTGTGTAAGAATTCACCTGTTTGTATACCGTCTATGCACGTGTGCAGTTTTAAGTCTTCATAGCAGCTCTCTGTGTAAGTGTCCACCTGTTTGTATACTGTCTATGCACATGTTCTGTATTAAGGCATCATAGCAGCTCTCTGTGTAAGTGTTCATCTCTTTGTATACTGTCTATGCATGTGTGCTGTATTATGGCAGCATAACGACTCTCTGGGTAAGTGTTCACCTCTTTGTATACTGTTTATCTACATGTGCTATTTTAAGGCAGCATAGTAGCCCTCTGTGTGAGTGTTCAAAAGTTTCTATACTGTCTATGCACGTGTGCTGTATTAAGGCCACATCGCAGCTGACTGTGTAAGTGTTCACCTATTTGTATACTGTTTATGACCGTGTGAAGTATTAAGGCAGCATAACAGCTCTCAGTGTAACTGTTCAACTGTATGTATAGTGTCTATGCACGTGTGCTGTATTAAGGCAGAAGAGCGGCTCTCTGTGTAAGTGTTCACCTGTATGTATACTGTATAGTCTCGTGTGCAATTTTAAGGCAGCATAGTGGCTCTGTGTGTAAGTGTTCACATGTTTGTATACTGTCTATACGTGTGTGCTCAATTAAGGCAGCATAGCGGCTTTCTGTGTAAGTGTTCACCTGTTTGTATACTGTGTATGCACGTGCGCTGTATTAAGGCAACAGAGATTTTCCCTGTGTAAGGGTTAATCTGTTTTTATACCTCGTAAGCCCGTGTGCTGTGTTAAGACAGCATAGCGGCTCTCTTTGTAAGTGTTCACCTGTTTGTATACTGTTTATGCACTTGTGCTGACTTCAGTCAGAATAAGAGGTCTCTGTATAAGTGTTCACCTGTTTGTATACTGTCTATGCACGTGTGCTGTATTAAGGCAGCATAGCAGCTCTCTGTGTAAGTGTTCACCTGTGTGTATACCGTCTGTGCACGTGTGCTGTATTAAGGCAGCATAGCAGCTCTCTGTGTAAGTGTTCACCTCTTTGTATACTATCTATGCACATGTGCTGTATTAAGGCAGCATAGCAGCTCTCTGTGTAAGTTTTCACCTTTATGTATACAGTCTATGCACGTGTGCTGTATTAAGGCAGGTTAGCGGCTCTCAGTGTAAGTGTTCACCTGTTTCTATACTGTCAATGCTCGTGTGCTACATCAAGGCAGAATAGCAGCTCTTTGTGTAAATGTTCACATGTTTGTACAATGTCTATGCACGTGTGCAGTATTAAGGTAGCATAGCAGGTCTCTGTGTAAGTGTTCACATATTCTTTATACTGTCTATACGTGTGTCCTCTATTAAGGCAGCAAAGTGGCTTTCTGTGTAAGTGTTCATCTGTTTGTATACTCTCTATGTACGTGTGTTGTATTAAGGCAGCATAGATCCCCCCTGTGTAAGTGTTAACCTTTTTTTATACTGCGTATGCCCGTGTGCTGTTTTGAGGGAGCATAGCGGCTCTCTTGTAAGTGTTCACCTGTTTGTATACTGTCTATGCACGTGTGCTGTCTTACGGCAGTATAGCAGTTCTCTGTGTAAGTGTTCACCTGTTCGTATACTGTCTATGCACGTGTGCTGTATTAAAGCAGCATAGCAGCTCTGTGTGTAAGTGTTCACCTGTTTGATACTGTCTATGTACATGTGCTGTATTAAGGCACCATAGCGGCTCCCTGTGTAATTGTTCACCTGTTTGTATACCATCTATGCGTGTGAGCTGTATTAAGGCAGCATAGCAGCTCTCTGTGTAAGTATTCACCTGTGTGTATACTGTCTAAGCATGTGTACTTTATTAATGCAGCACAGCACCTCTCTGTGTAAGTGTTCATCTGTTTTTAAACCGTCTATGCACGTGTGCTGTATCAATTCAGTATAGCGGCTCTCTGTGTAAGTGTTCACCTGTTTTTATACTGTCTATGCACGTGTTGTGTGTTAAGGCAGCATAGCAGCTCTCTGTGTAAGTGTTCACATGTCTGTATACTGTCTATGCACTTGTGCTGTATTAAGGCATCATAGCAGCTCTCTTTGTAAGTGTTCACCTGTTTTTATACTGTCTATGCACTTGTGCTGTATATAGGCATCATAGCAGCTCTCTGTGTAAGTGTTCACCTGTTTTTATACAGTCTATGCCCGTGTGCTGTATTAAGGCAGCATAGCAGCTCTCTGTGTAAGTGTTCACATGTCTGTATACTGTCTATGCACTTGTGCTGTATTAAGGCATCATAACAGTTCTCTTTGTAAGTGTTCACCTGTTTTTATACTGTCTATGCACTTGTGCTGTATATAGGCATCATAGCAGCTCTCTGTGTAAGTGTTCACTTGTTTTTATACTGTCTATGCACATGTGCTGTATTAAGGCAGCATAACTGCTCTCTGTGTAAGTGTTCACCTGTTTGTATACTGTCTATGCACTTGTGCTCTTTTAAGGCAGCATAGCAGCCCTCTGTGTGAGTGTTCAAATGTTTGTATACTGTCTATGCACGTGTGCTGTATTAAGGCAGCGTAACGGCTCTCTGTGAAAGTGTTCACCTGTTTGTATACTGTCTATGCACATGTGCTGCATTAAGGCAACATAACAGCTCTCTCTGTCACTGTTCACCTGTATGTATACAGTCTAATCACGTGTGCTGTATTAAGGCAGCATAGTGGCTCTCTGTGTAAGTGTCCACCTGCATGTATATTGTCTATGGATTTGTGCTATTTTAAAGAAGCATAGCAGATCTCTGTGTAAGTGTTCACCTGTTTGTATACTGTCTATCAACGTATGCTGTATTAAGGCAGCATAACGGCTCTCTGTTAAAGGGTTTACCTGTGTATACTGTTTATGCACGTGTGCTATATTAAAACAGCATAGTGGCACTCTGTAAGTGTACACCTGTATGTATACTGTCTATGCACATGTGCTATTTTAAGGAAGCATAGCAGCTCTCTGTGTATGTGTTCACCAGTTTATATACTGTCTATGTGTTTGTGCTGTATTAAGGCAGCATAGCGGCTCTTTGTGAAAGTGTTCACCTGTTTGTATACCATCTATGCATGTGTGCTGTACTGAGGCAGCATAGGGGCTCTCTGAGTAAGTGTTCACCAGTTTGTATACTGTCTATGTGTGTGTGCTGTATTAATGCAGCATAGTGGCTCTCTGTGTAAGAGTTCACCTGTTTGTATACCGTCTATGCACGTGTGTTATATTAAGGCAGCATAGAGCTGTCTGTGTTAGTGTTCACCTGTTTGTATACTCTCTTGCACGTGTGTTGTATTAGGGCATCATAGAAGCGCTCTGTGTAAGTGTTCACCTGCTTGTATATTGTCTATGCACGTGTGCTGCATCAAGGCTGTATAGCAGCTCTTTGTGTAAATGTTCACATGTTTGTATAATGTCTATCCACGTGTGATGTATTAAGGTAGCCTAGCAGCTCTATGTGTAATTGTTCACTTGTTTGTATACACTCTATGCACGTGAGCTGTATTAAGGGAGCATACCAGCTCTCTGTGTAAGTGTTCACATGTTTGTATACTGTCTATGCGTGTGTGCTCTATTAAGGCAGCATAGCGGCTCTCTGGGTAAGTGTTCACCTGTTTGTATACATTCTATGCACGTGTGCTGTATTAAGGCAACATAGATTATTCCTATGTAAGTGTTAACCTGTTTGTATATTGCGTATGCCCACGTGCTGTTTTGAAGCAACAGAGCGGCTCTCTTTGTAAGTTTTTCCTGTTTGTATACTGTCTATGAACGTTTGCAGTCTTAAGGCAGCAAATCAGGTCTCTGTGTAAGTTTCCATCTGTTTGTATACCGTCTATGCACGTGTGCTGTATTGAGGAAGCATAGAGGCTCTCTGTGTAAGACTTAACCTGTTTGAATACCGTCTATGCACGTGTACTGTATTAAGGCAGCATAGCACCCCCCTGTGTGAGTGTTAACCTGTTTGTATACTCTGTATCCTTGTATTCGGTTTTAAAGCAGCATAGCGGCTTTTTTTGTGAAAGTTCACAGGTTTGTATACTGTCTATGCACGTGTTCAGTCTTAAGGCAGCATAGCAGCACTCTGTGTAAGTGTTCACCTGTTTGAACACTCTCTATGCACGTGTGCTGTATAAAGGCAGCATTACAGCTCTCTGTGTAAGTGTTCACCAGTTTGTATACTGTCTATGCACGTGTGCTGTATTAAGGCAGTGTAGCAGCTCTCTGTGTAAATGTTCACCTGTTTGTATACTGTCTATGCACGTGTGCTGTATTAAAGCAGCATATCAGCCCTCTGTGTGAGTGTTCAAATGTTTGTATACTGTCTATGCGCGTGTGCTGTATTAAGGCAGCATCGCAGCTGTGTCTGTAATTGTTCACCTGTTTGTATACTGTCTATGCACGTGTGCTGTATTAAGGCAGCATAACAGCTCTGTGTAACTGTTCACCTGTATGTATATAGTCTATGTACGTGTGCTGTATTAAGGCAACACAGCAGCTCTCTGTGTAAGTGTTCACCTGTATGTATACTGTCTATTCACGTGTGCTATTTTAAAGCAGCATAGCAGCTTACTGTGTAAATGTTCACCTGTTTGTATACTGTGTATGAACGTATGTTGTATTAAGGCAGCATAACGGCTCTCTGTGAAAGTGTTCACCTGTTTTATACCATCTATGCGTGTGTGCTGTATTAATGCAGCATAGCGGCTCTCTGTGTAAAAGTTCACCTGTTTGTATTCCGTCTATGCACGTGTGTTGTATTAAGGCAGCATAGCAGCTGCCTGTGTAAGTGGTCACCTGATTGTATACTCCCTTGCACGGGTTCTGTATTAGGGCAGCTTAGCAGCTCTCTGTGTAAGTGTTCACCTTCTTGTATACTCTCAATGCACCTGTGGTGCATCAAGGCAGCATAGCAGTACTTTGTGTAAATGTTCACATGTTTCTATAATGTCTATCCACGTGTGCTGTATTAAGGTAGCCTAGCAGCTCTCTGTGTAAGTGTTCACTTGTTTGTATACATTCCATGCACGTGTGCTGTATTAAGGGAGCATAGCAGCTCTCTGTGTAAGTGTTCACATGTTTGTACACTGGTATGCGTGTGTGCTCTATAAAGGCAGCATAGCGGCTTTCTGTGTAAGTTTTCACCTGTTTGTATACATTCTATGCACGTGTGCTGTATTAAGGCTGCAGAGATTATCCCTGTGTAAGTGTTAATCTGTGTGTATACTGCGTGTGCCCGTGTGCTGTTTTGAGGCAGCAGAGCAGCTCTCTTTGAAAATATTCACCTCCTTGTATACTGTCAATGCACGTGTGCTGTCTTAAGGCAGCATAGCAAGTCCCTGTGTAAATGTTCATCTTTTTGTTAGCGTCTACGCACGAGTGTGCATTAAGGCAGCATAGCAACTCCCTGTGTGAGTGAAAACCTGTTTGTATACTGCGTATCTTCGTGTCGTGATTTAAGGCAGCATAGCAGCTCTCTTTGTGAGTGTTCACCTGTTTGTATACTGTCTATGCACTTGTTCTGTCTTAAGGCAGCATAGCAGCACTCTGTGTAACTGTTCACCTGTTTGTATGCTGTCTATGCACGTGTGCTCTATTAAGGCATCATAGCAGCTCTCTGTGTAAGTGTTCAAATTTTGTATACTGTCTATTCATGTTTGCTGTATTAAGGCAGCAAGCGGCTCTCTGTGTAAGTGTTCACCTCTTTGTGTACTGTCTATGCACGTGTGGTTTTTTAAGGCAGCATAGCAGCCCTTTGTGTGAGTGTTCAAATGTTTGTATACTGTCTATGTACGTGAGATGGATTAAGGCAGCAATGCAGCTGTCTCTGTAAGTGTTCACCTGTTTGTATACTGTCTATGCACATGTGCTGTATTAAGGCAGCATAAAAGCTCTTTGCGTAACTGTTCACTTGTATGTATACAGTTTATAGACGTGTGCTGTACTAAGGCAGCATAGCGGCTCTCTGTGTAAATGTTCACCTGTATGTATAATGTTTATGCACTTGTGCTACTTTAAAGCAGCATAGCAGCTCACTGTGTAAGTGTTCACCTGTTTGTATACAGTCTGTGCACGTGTGCTTTATTAAGGCAGCATAACAGCTCTCTCTGTAACTGTTCACCTGAATAATACAGTCTATGAACATGTGCTGTATTAAGGCAGATTAGCGGCTCTCTGTGTAAGTGTTCACCTGTAAGTATACTGTCTATGCACGTGTGCTATTTTAAGGCAGCATAGCAGCTCTCTGTGTAATTGTTTACCTCTTTGTATACTGTCTATGAATGTATGCTGTATTAAGGCAGCAAAAAGCTCTCTGTGAAAGTTTTCACCTGTTTGTATACTGTTTATGCACGTGTGCTATATTAAGGCAGCATAGCGGCTCTCAGTGTAAATATTCACCTGTATGTATACTGTCTATGCACATGTGCTATTTTAAGGCAGCATAGCAGTTCTCTGTGTATATGTTCACCTGTTTGTATACTGTCTATACACGTGTGCTGTATTAGTGCAGCATAGCGTCTCTCTGTGTAAGAGTTCACCTATTTGTTTACCGTCTCTGCACGTGTGCTGTATTAAGGCAGCAGAGCAGCTGTCTGTGTAAGTGTTCACCTGTTTGTATACTCTCTTGCACGTGTGCTGTATTAGGGCAGCATAGCAGCTCTCTGTGTAAGTGTTCACCTGCTTGTATACTGTCTATGCACGTGTGCTGCATCAAAGCAGTATAGCAGCACTTTGTGTAAATGTTCACATGTTTGTATAATGTCTATCCACGTGTGCTGTATTAATGTAGCCTAGCAGCGCTCTGTGTAAGTGTTCACTTGTTTGTATACACTCTATGCACAATTGCTGTATTAAGAGAGAATAGCAGCTCTCTGTGTAAGTCTTCACATGTTTGTATACTGTCTATGCGTGTGTGCTCTTTTAAGGAAGCATAGCGGCTTCTGTGTAAGTGTTCACCTGTTTGTATACTGTCTATGCACGTGTGCTGTATTAAGGCAGCATAGATTATCCCTGTGTATGTGTTAATCTGTTTGTATACTGCGTATGCCCGTGTGCTGTTTTGAGACAGCAGAGCGGCTCTCTTTGTAAGTGTTCACCTGTTTGTATACTCTCTGTGCACGTGTGCTGTCTTAAGGCAGCATAGCAGGTCTCTGTGTAAGTGTTCATCTGTTTGTATACCGTCTATGTACGTGTGCTGTGTTAAGGCAGCATAGCGGCTCTCTGTGTAACAATTCACCTGTTTGTATACCGTCTATGCACGTGTGCTGTATTAAGGCAGCATTGCACCTCCCTGTGTGAGTGTTAACCTGTTTGTATACTGCGTATCCTCAGGTGCTGTTTTAAGGCAGCATAGCGGCTCTCTTTGTGAGTGTTCTCCTGTTTGTATAAACTCTATGCACGTGTTCTGTCTTAAGGCAGCATAGCAGCACTCTGTGTACGTCTTCACCTCTTTGTACACTCTCTATGCACATGTGCTGTATTATGGCAGCATAGCAGCTCTCTGTGTAAGTGTTCACCTGTTTGTATACTGTCTATGCACGTGTGCTGTATTAAGGCATCATAGCAGGACTCTGTGTAAATGTTCACCTGTTTGTACACTGTCTATGCACGTTTGCTGTATTATGGCATCATAGCAGCACTCTGTGTAAGTGTTCACATGTTTGTATACTGTCTATGCACGTGAGCTGTATTAAGGCAGCATAACGGCTCTCTGTGTAAGTGTTCACCTGTTTGTATACTGTCTATGCACGTGTGGTTTTTTCAGGCAGCATAGCAGCACTCTGTGTCAGTTTTCATATGTTTTATACTGTCTATGCACGTGTGGTGGATTAAGGCAGCATCGCAGCTCTCTCTGTAAGTGTTCACCAGTTTGTATACTGTCTATGCACGTGTGTTGTATTAAGGCAGCATAGATTTTCCCTGTGTAAGTGTTAACCTGTTTGTATACTGTGTATGCCCGTGTGCTGTTTTGAGGCAACATAGCGAGTCTCTTTGTAAGTGTTCACGTTTTTTATACTCTCTGTGCACGTTTGCTGTATTATGGCATCATAGCAGCACTCTGTGTAAGTGTTCACCTGTTTGTATACTGTCTAAGCACGTGTACTGTATTAAGGCAGAAAGCGGCTCTCTGAGTAAGTGTTCACCTGTTGTATTTTGTCTATGCACGTGTAGTTTTTAAGGCTGCATAGCAGCCCTGTGTGTGAGTGCTCAAATATTTGTATACTGTCTATGCACGTGTGCTGGATTAAGGCAGCATCGCAGCTGCCTCTGTAAGTGTTCACCTGTTTGTATACTCTTTTGCACGTGTGCTGTATTAGGGCAGCATAAAAGCTCTCTGTGAAAATGTTCACCTGCTTGTATACTGTCTATGCACGTGTGCTGCATCAAGGCAGTATAGCAGCACTTTGTGTAAATGTTCACATGTTTGTTTAATGTCTATCCACGTGTGCTGTATTAAGGTAGCCTAGCAGCTCTTTGTGTAAGTGTTCACTTGTTTGCATACATTCTATGCACGAGTGCTGTATTAAGGGAGCATAGCAGCTCTCTGTGTAAGTGTTCACATGTTTGTATACTGTCTATGCGTGTGTGCTCTTTTAAGGCAGCATAACGGCTTTCTGTGTATGTGTTCACCTGTTTGTATACTGTTATGCACGTTTGCTTTATTAAGGCGGCATAGATTATCCCTGTGTAAGTGTTTATTCTGTTTGTATACTACGTATGCCCGTGTTTTGTTTTTTTTTTTCATATTAAACATCTTTATATGCACTTTCAATGAACAGTATATATATATATATATATATATATATATATATATATATATATTTTTATATATATTTTTATCGACCATCTTTACTATACCCATTCCCCTTTCCTGCCCCCTCCTCCCCCCTGTCGCGTCTAGTGTTTCTCTATTTCTCTTATGTTTCCCATTCCCACCTCACTTATTCATCAGTATCCATTAATCAGAGAGACCTTTCGGCATTTGGTTTTTTGGGATTGGCTTACTTCACTTAGCATAATGCTTTCCAGTTCCATCCATTTGCCTGCAAATGCCATAATTTTATTCTCTCTTATTGCTGAATAATATTCCATTGTGTATATGTACCACAGTTTCTTTATCCATTCATCTATTGAAG
>JAQQSJ010000020.1:5294886-5310773 GCA_028644305.1 Xerus rutilus
ATCTACGTGTGCTCTATTAAGAAAGCATAACGGCTCTCTGTGTAAGTGACCACCTGTTTGTATACTGTCTATGCACATGTGCTCTTTTAAGGCAGCATAGCAGCCCTCTGTGTAAGTGTTCAAATGTATGTATACTGTCTATGCACGTGTGCTGTATTAAGGCAGCATCGCAGCTGTCTGTGTAAGTGTTCACCTGTTTCTATACTGTCTATGCACGTGTTTTTTATTAAGGCAGCATAAAAGCTCCCTGTGTAACTGTTCACCTGTATGTATACAGTCTATGCACGTGTCCTGTATTAAGGCAGCATAGCGGCTCGCTGTGTAAGTGTTCAGCTTATGTATACTGTCTATGCACGTGTGCTAATTAAAGTCAGCATAGCAGCTCTCTGTGTAAGTGTTCACCTGTTTGTATACTGTCTATGAACGAGTGCTTTATTAAGGCTGCATAAGGGCTCTATGTGCAAGTGTTCACCTGTTTGTATACTGTCTATGCACATGTGATGTATTAAGGTAGCATAGCGGCTCTCTGTGTAAGTGTTCACCTGTATGTATACTGTCTATGCACGTGGGCTGAATAAAGGCAGCATAGCGTCTCTCTCTGTAAGTGTTCACCTGTATATATACTGTCTATGCACGTGTGCTATTTTAGGGCAGCATAGCAGCTCTCTGTGTATGTGTTCACCTTATGTATACTGTCTATGCACATGTGCTAATTAAAGTCAGCATAGCAGCTCTCTGTGTAAGTGTTCACCTGTTTGTATACTGCCTATGCACGTGTGCTCTTTTAAAGCAGCATAACTGCCCTCTGTGTAAGTGTTCAAATGTTTGTATACTGTCTACGCACGTCTGCTGTATTAAGGCAGCATCGCAGCTATCTGTGTAAGTGTTCACCTGTTTTTATACTGTCTATGCACGTGTGCTCTATTAAGGCAGCATAACGGCTCTCTGTTTAACTGTTCACCTGTATGTATACAGTCTATGCACATGTGATGTATTAAGGCAGTGTAGCGGCTCTCTGTGAAAGTGTTCACCTGTATGATACTGTCTATGCAAGTTTGCTAGTTAAGGCAGCATAGCAGCTCTCTGTGTAAGTGTTCACCTGTTTGTATACTGTCTATGCACGTGTGCTGTATTAAGGCAGCATAGCGGCTCTCTCTGTAAGTGCTCACCACTTTCTATACCGTCTATGCATGTGAGCTGTATTAAGGCAGCATAGACGCTCTTAGTGTAACTGTTCACCTGTTTGTATTTCGTCTATGCACGGGTGCTGTATTAAGGCAGCATAGCGGCTCTCTGTAAGTATTCACCTATTTGTATACTTTATATGCACGTGTGCTGTATTAAGGCGGAATAGCGACCCTCTGTGTAAGAGTTCACCTGTTTCTATACAGTTTATGCACGTGTGCTGTATTAAGGCAGCATAGCAGCATCTCTGTAATTGTTCACCTTTTTGTATACTGTCTATGCACGTGTGCTGTATTAGGGCAGCATAGTGGCTCCATGTGTAAGTGTTCACCTGCTTGTATACTGTCTATGCACGTGTGCTGCATCAAGGCTGCATAGCAGCTCCTTGTGTAAACATTCACGTTTGTATAATGTCTATGCACGTGTGCTGTATTAAGATAGCATACCAGCTCTCTGTGTAAGTGTTCACATGTTTGTGTACACTCTATGCACGTGTGCTTTATTAAGGGAGCAGAGCAGCTCTCTGTGTAAGTGTTGACATATTTGTATACTGTCTATGAGTGTGTGCTCTATTAAGGCAGTATAGCGACTTTCTGTGTAAGTGTTCACCTGTTTGTATACTGTCTATGCACGTATGCTGTATTAAGGCAGCATAGCACCTCCCTGTGTAAGTGTTAACCTGTTTGTGTACTGCGTATGTTCATGTGCTCTTTTAAGCTTGTATTGCAGCTCTCTTTGTAAGTGTTCATCTGTTTGTATACTGTCTATTCACATGTGATGTATTTAGGCAACATAGCGGCTCTCTGTGTACGTGTTCACCTGTATGTATACTGTCTATGCACGTGTGCTGTATTATGGCAGCATAGCGGCTCTCTGTGTGTTTACCTGTACCTATACTGTCTATGCACGTGAGCACTTTTAAGGCAGCATAGCAGCTCTCTGTTTATGTGTTCACCTGTTTGTATACTGTCTATGCACGTGTGCTGTCTTAAGGCAGCATAGATCCTTCCTGTGTAAGTGTTAACCTGTTTGTACACTGCATATGCCCGTGTGCAGTTTTAAGACAGCATAGCGGCTCTCTTTGTAAGTTTTCACCTCTTTGTATACTCTTTATTCACGTGTGCTGTCTTAAGGCAGCATAGCTGGTCTCTGTTTAAGTTTACACCTGTTTATATACTGTCTATGTATGTTTGCTGTCTTAAGGCAGCATAGCAGCTCTCTGTGTAACTGTTCTCCTTTTTGTTACTGTCTATGCACATGTGGTTTATTAAGGCAGCATAGAAGCTCTCTGTGTAAGTGTTCACCTGTTTGTATACTGTCTTTGCACGTGTGCTGTCTTAAGGCATCATAGCAGCTCTCTGTGTATATGTCAGCTGTTTGTATACTCTATATGCACTTGTGCTGTATTAAGGCAGCATAAGGGCTCTCTGTGTAAGTGTTCACCTGTTTGTATACTGTCTATGCACATGTGATGTATTTAGGCACCATAGCGACTCTCTGTGTACGTGTTCACCTGTATGTATACTGTCTATGCACGTGTGCTGTATTATGGCAGCATAGCGGCTCGGTGTGTAA
The DNA here is from genome assembly GCA_028644305.1 of Xerus rutilus. NCBI lineage: Eukaryota > Metazoa > Chordata > Mammalia > Rodentia > Sciuridae > Xerus > Xerus rutilus. Next base: position 5,297,647 of record JAQQSJ010000020.1, read on the forward strand.
GTGTTTACCTGTTTGTATACTGTCTATGTCTGTGTGCTGTATTAAGGAAGCATAGCAGCTCTTTGTACAAGTGTTCACCTGTTTGAATACTCTTATTGCACCAGTGTTGTATTAAGGCAGCATAGCAGCTCTCTTTGTGAGTGTTCACCTGTTTGAATATGCTCTATGCATGTGTGCTGTATTAAGGCAGCAGAACTGCACTCTGTGTAACTGTTCACTTGTATGTATAGACTCTATGCACGTGTGCTGTATTAAGGCAGCATAGCGGCTCTCTGAGTAAGTGTTCACCTGTATGTATACTGTCTATGCACGTGTGCCATTTCAAAGCAGCATAGCAGCTCTCTCTGTAAGTGTTCAACTGTTTGTATACTGTCTATGAGCGTGTGCTGTATTTAGACGGAATAGCGGCTCTCTTTGTAATTGTTCACCTGTTTGTATACTGTCTATGCACATGTGATGTATTCAGGTAGCTTATTGGCCCTCTGTGTATCTGTTCACCTGTATGTATACTGTCTATGCACGTTTGCTGTATAAAGGCAGCATAGCGGCTCTCTGTGTAAGTGTTCACCTATATGTATACTGTCTATGCACATGTGCTATTTTAAGGCAGCATAGCAGCTCTCTGTGTAATAGTTCACCTGTTTGTATACCTTTTATACACATGTGCTGAATTAAGGCAGCCTAATAGCTGTCTGTGTAAGTGTTCACCTGTTTTTATAATGTCTATGCACGTGTGCTGTATTAAGGCAGCATATCGGCTCTTTTTTTAAGTGTTCAACTGTTTGTATACTGTCTATGCACTTGTGCTATGTTAAGGCAGCATAGCGGCTCTCTGTGTAAGTGTTCACCTGTTTGTATACAGTCTATGCTCCTGTGCTGTATTAAGGCAGCATAGCGGCTCTTAGTGTAAGTATTCATCTGTTTGTATTTCGTCTATGTACGAGTGCTGTATTAAGGCAGCATAGCCGCTGTCTGTGTAAGTGTTCACCTGTTTGTATATACACGTGTGCTGTATAAGGGCAGCATAGCAGCTCTTTGTGTAAGTGTTCACCTGCTTGTATACTGTCTATGCACGTTAGCTGCATTAAGGCAGCATAGTGGATCTCTGTGAAATTGTTCACCTGAACGTTTTATGCATATGCTCATGTGCTATTATAAGGAAACGTAGTTTCTAACTGTGTAAGAGTTCACCTTTTTGCATACTGTTTATGCACGTGTGCTGTATTAATGCAGCATAGCACCTACCTATGTAAGTGTTAACCTGTTTGTAATCTGCGTATGCCCGTGTACTGTTTTAAGGCAGCATAGTGGCTCTCTTTGTTTGTGTTCACCTGTTTGTATATTATCTAGGCACGTGTGTTGTCTTAAGGCAGCATAGCAGGTCTCTGTGTAAGTGTTCACCTGTTTGTATACTGTCTATGCACGTGTGCTCTATAAAGCAGCATAGCGGCTCTCTGTGTAAGTGTTCACCTGTATGTATACTGTTTATGCACGTGTGCTATTTTAAGGCAGTATAGCAGCTCTCTGTGTAAGTGTTCACCTGTTTGTATACCGTCTATGCACTTGTGGTGTATTAAGACAGCATATCCGCTCTCTTTGTAAGTGTTCACCTGTTTGAATAACGTCTATGCACGTGAGCTGTATTAAGGCAGCATAGTGGCTCACTGTTTAAGTGTTCACCTGTTTGTATACCGTCATTGCACCTGTGCTTTATTAAGGCAGCATAGTGGCTCTCTGTGTAAGTGTTCACCTGTTCATATATTGTCTATGCACATGTGCTGTATTAAGGCGGCATAGAGGCTCTCTGTGTAAGTGTTCACCTGTATGTATACGTTCTATGCACCTGTGCTGTATTACGGCAGCATAGCAGCTCACTGTTAAAGTGTTCACCTCTATGTATACTGTCCATGCAAATATGCTATTTTATGGCAGAATAGCAGCTCTCTCTGTAAGTGTTCACCTGCTTGTATACTGTACATGCGTGTTTGCTGTTAAGGCAGCATAGCGGCTTTCTGTGTAAGTGCTCACCTGTTTGTATACTGTCTATGCACGTGTGCTTTATTAAGGCACCATAACAGCTCTCTGTGTAACTGTTCACCTGTATGTATACAGTCTATGCACGTGTGCTGTATTAAGGAAGCATAGCGGCTCTCTGTGTAAGTGTTCACCTGTATGTATAGTGTATATGTTCGTGTGCTAATTTTAGGCAGTCTAGTGGCTCTCTGTGTAAGTGTTCACCTATTTGTATACTGTTTATGCACGTGTGCTGTATTAAGGCAGCATAGCAGCTCTCTGTGTAAGTGTTCACCTGTTCATATACCGTCTATACACGTTTACTGTATTAAGGCATCATAGCAGCTCTCTGTGTAAGTGTTCACCTGTTTGTATATATTCTATGCATGTGTGCTGTATTGAAGCAGTATATCAGCTCTCTGTTTAAGTGTTAACCTGTTTGTATACCGTCTTTGCAAGTGTGCTGTATTAAGGAAGCATACGGATCTCTGTGTAAGTGTTCATCTGTTTCTATACTGTCTATGCACGTGTGCTGAATTAAGGCAGCATAGCGTCTCTCTGTTAAGAGTTCACCTGTTGTATACCATCTATGCATGTGTGCTGTACTAAGGCAGCATAGCACCTCCCTGTGTAAGTGTTAACCTGTTTGTATACTGCGTATGCCCGTGTGCTGTTTTAAAACAGTATAACAGCTATCTGTGTAAGTGTTCACCTCTTTGTATACTGTCTATGCACGTGTGCTGCATCAAGGCTGCATAGCAGCTCCTTGTGTAAACATTCACATTTGTATAATGTCTATGCACGTGTGCTGTATTAAGGTAGCATAGTAGCTCTCTGTGTAAGTGTTCACATGTTTGTATACACTCTATGCACGTGTGCTGTATTAAGAGAGCATAGCAGCTCTCTGTGTAAGTGTTGACATGTTTGTATACTGTCTATGCGTGTGTGCTCTATTAAGGCAGTATAGCGACTTTCTGTGTAAGTGTTCACTTATTTGTATAATGTCTATGCCGTGTGCTGTATTAAGGCAGTATAGCACCTCCCTGTGTAAATGTTAACCTGTTTGTATACGGCGTATTTTCGTGTGCTGTTTTAAGGCAGCATAGCGGCTCTCTTTGTACGTGTTCATCTGTTTGTATACTGTCTATGCACGTGTGCTGTCTTAAGCAGAATAGCAGGTCTCTGTTTACGTGTTCACCTGTTTGTATACTGTCTATACACGTGTGCTGTATAGGCAGCATAGCAATACTCTGTGTAAGTGTTCACTTGTTTGTATAATATCTATGCACGTGTGCTGTCCTAAGGCAACATAGCGGCTCTCTGTGTAAGTGGTCTCCTGTTTTTATACCGTGTATGCACGTGTGCTGTATTAAGGCAGCATTGCAGCTCCCTGTGTAAGTGTTCACCTGTGTATACTGTCTATGCACGAGTTCTGTATTAAGGCTGCATAGCAGCTCTCTGTGTAAGTAGTCATTTGTTTGTATACCGTCTATGCACGTGTGCTGTAGTAAGGAAGCATAGTGGCTCTCTGTGTAAGAGTTCACCTGTTTGGATACCGTCTATGCACGTATGCTGTATTAAGGCAGCATAGAACCTGCCTGTGTGAGTGTTTACCTGTTTGTGTATTGCGTATCTCCGTGTCCTGTTTTACGTCAGCATAGCGGCTCTCTTTGTGAGTGTTCACCTGTTTGTATACTGTCTATGGAAGTGTTCTGTCTTAACGCAGCATAGCAGCACTCTGTGTAAGTGTTCACCTGTTTGTATACACTGTATGCACGTGTGCTGTATTAAATCAGCATCGCAGCTGTCTGTGTAAGTGTTCCCTTGTTTGTACACTGTCTATGCACGTGTGCTATATTAAGTCAGCATAACTGCTCTGTGTAACTGTTCACCTGTATGTATACAGTCTATGCACTTGTGCTGTATTAAGGCAGCATAACGGCTCTCTGTGTAAGTGTTCACCTGTTTGTATACTGTCTATGCACGTGTGCTGTATTAAGGCAGCATAACAGCTCTCTGTGTAACTGTTCACCTGTATGTATACAGTCTATGCATGTGTGCTGTATTAAGGCAGCATAGCGGCTCTCTGTTTAAGTGTTCACCTGTATATATAGTGTATATGCTTGTGTGCTAATTTAAGACAGCCTAGTGGTTCTCTGTGTAAGTGTCCACCTGTTTGTATACTGTCTATGCACCTCTGCTATATTGAGGCAGCATAGTAGCTCTCTGGGTAAGTTTTAACCTCTTTGTGTACTGTCTATGCACGTATGCTGTATTAAGGCAGCATAGCACCTACCTGTGTAAGTTTTAACCTGTTTGTATACTTCTTACACGCGTGTGCTGTTTTAAGGCAGCATTTCGGCTCTCTTTGGTAGTGTTCACCTGTTTGTGTACTGTCTATGCACGTGTACTGTCTTAAGGCAGCATAGCAGGGCTCTTTGTAAGTGTTCACCTGTTTGTACTCTCTATGCACTTGTGCTGTATTAAGGCAGCATCGCGGCTGTCTGTGTAAGTGTTCAACTGTTTGTATACTGTCTATGCACCTGTGCTGTATTAAGGCAGGATAGCAGCTCTCTGTGTAAGTGTTCATCCGTTTGTATACCATCTATGCGTTTGTGCTGTGGTAAGGCAGCATAGCAGCTCTCTTTGTAAGTGTTCATCTGTTTGTATACCGTCTATGCTCGTGTGCTGTAGTAAGGCAGCATAGCGGCTCTCTTTGTAAGAGTTCACCTGTTTGTATACCGTCTATGCACGTATGCTGTATTAATGCAGCATAGCACCTCCCTGTGTGAGTGTTTACCATTTTGTATATTGCGTATCCCCGTGTGCTGTTTTAAGGCAGCATACCGGCTATCTTTGTGAGTGTTCCCCTGTTTGTATACTGTCTATGAACGTGTGCTGTCTTAAGGCATCATAGCAGGTCTCTGTGTAAGTGTTCACCTGTTTGTATACTGTCTATGCACGTGTGCTGTTTTAAGGCATTATAGCAGCTCTCTATGTAAGTGTTCACGTTTTTTTATACTGTGTATGAACGTGTGCTGTATTAAGGCAGCATAACTTCTCTCTGTTTAAGTGTACACCTTTTGGTATACTGTCTTTGCACGTATGCTATTTTAAGGCAGCATAGCAGCCCTCTGTGTAAGTGTTCACCTGTTTGTATACTGTCTATGCACGTGTGCTGTGTTAAGGCAGCATAACAGCTCTATTTTACTGTTCACTTGTATATATAAAGTCTATGCACTTGTGCTGAATTAAGGCAGCATAACGGCTCTCTGTGTAAGTGTTCACCTGTTTGTGTACTGTCTATGCACGTGTGCTCTTTTAAGGCAGCATAGCAGCCCTTTTGTAAGTGTTCAGATGCTTGTATACACTCTATGCACGTGTGCTGTATTAAGGAAGCACAACAGCTCTCTGTGTAACTGTTCACCAGTATGTTTACAGTCTATGCATGTTTGCTGTATAAAGGCAGCCTAGAGGTTATCTGTGTCAGTGTTCACCTGTATGTATCATGTCTATGAATATGTGCTATTTTAATGCAGCATCGCAGCTCTCTGTGTAAGAGTCACCTGTTTGTATACTGTCTATGCACGTGTGCTGTATTAAGGCCGCATAGCAGCTGTCTCTGTACGTGTTCACCTTTTTGTTTACTCTCTATAAACATGTGATGTATTAAGGCAGCATAGTGGCTCTCTGTGTAAGTGTTCACCTGTATGTATACTCTTTATTCACGTGTGCTGTGTTAAGGCAGCATAGCGTCTCTCTGTTCGTGTTCACCTGTACGTGTACTGTCTATGCTCGTGTGCTATTTTAAGATGCTTAGTGGCTCTTCGTGTAAGTGTTCACCTGTTTGTGTACAGTCTATGCACGTGTGCTGCATTAAGGCAGCATAGCAACTTTCTGTGTAAGTGTTCACCTCTTTGTATACTGTCTAAGTACGTGTGCTGTATTAAGGCAGCATAGCGGGTCTCTGTGTAAGTGTTCACCTGTATGTATACTGTCTATGCACGTGTGCTGTCTTAAGGCAGCATAGCAGGTTTTTTGTAATTATTCACGTGTTTTTATACTGTCTATGCACGTGTTCTGTATTAAGGCAGCTTAGAAGCTCTCTGTGTAAGTGCTCACTTGTTTGTATACTCTATATGCACCTGTGCTGTATTAAGGCAGCATAGTACCTCCCTGTGTAAGTGTTAACCTGTTAGTATAGTGCGTATGCCCGTCTGCTGTTTTAAGGCTGCATTGCGGCTCTCTGTGTAAGTGTCCACCTGTTTGTACACAGTCTATGCACGTGTGCTGTATTAAGGCAGCATAGCGGCTCTCTGTGTAAGTGTTCAGCTGTTTGTATACTGTCTATGCACCTGTGCTGTGTTAAGGCAACATTTCAGCTTTCTGTGTATGTGTTCACCTGTTTGTATACTGTCTATGCACGTGTGCTGTATTAAGGCAACATAGTGGCTCTCTGTGTATGTGTTCACCTGTTCGTATACTGTCTATCCACATGTGCTGTAATAAGGCAGCACAGCGGCTCTCTGTGTAAGTGTTCACTTGTATGTATACAGTCTATGCACTTGTGTTGAATTAAGGCAGCATAGCGGTTCTCTGTGTAAATGTTCTCTTTATGTATACTGTCCATGCACATGTGCTATTTTAAGGCAGAAGAACAGCTGTCTGTGTAAGTGTTCACCTGTTTGTATACTGTATATGCGTGTTTGCTGTATTAAGGCAGCATACCAGCATTCTGTGTAAGTGTTTACCTGTTCGTATACCGTCTATACACGTGTGCAGTATTAAGGCAGCATAGCATCTCTCTCTGTAAATGTTCGCCTGTATGTATACCGTCTCTGCACGTGTGGTGTATTAAGGCAGCATATCCGCTCTCTGTGTAAGTGTTCACCTGTTTGTGTACCGTCTATGTACCTGTGCTGTATTAAGGCAGCATAGTGGCTCTCTGTTTAAGTGTTCACCTGTTTTTATACCGTCTATGCACGTGTGCTTTATTAAAGCAGGATAGCGGCTCTTTGTGTAAGTTTTTACCTCTTTGTATACTGTCTATGCAAGTGTGCTGTATTAAGACAGCATATCGGCTCTCTGTGTAAGTGTTCACATGTTTGTATACTGTCTATGCACGTGTGCTGTATTAAGGCAGATAAGCGGCTCTCTGTGTAAGAGTTCACCTTTTGTATACTGTCTATGCACGTGTGATGTATTAAGGCAGCATAGCACCTCCCTGTGTAAGTGTTAACCTGTTTGTATACTACGTATGCTTGTGTGCTGTTTTAAGGCAGCATAGCAGCTCTCTTTTTAAGTGTTTATCTGTTTGTATACTGTCTAAGCACGTGTGCTGTCTTAAGGCAGCATAGCATGTCTCTGTGTAAGTGCTCATCTGTTTGTATACTGTCTATGCACGTGTGCTGTATTAAGGCAGCATAGCTATTCTCTGTGTAATTGTTCACCTGTTTGTATACTGTCTATGCACCTGTGCTGTCTTAAGGCAGCATAGCGGCTCTCTGTGTAGTGTTCACCTGTGTGTATACTGTCTATGCACGTGTGCTGTATTAAGGCAGCATAGCAGCTCTCTTTGTAAGTGTTCACCTGTTTGTATACCGTCTATGCACGTGTGCTGCTGTAAGGCAGCATAGCGGCTCTATGTGTAAGAGTTCACATGTTTGTATACCGTCTATGCACTTATGCTTTTTTAAGGCAGCATAAAACCTCCCTATGTGAATGTTTACCTGTTTGTATATTGCGTATACCCCTGTGCTGTTTAAAGGCAGCATAGCGGCTCTCTTTGTGAATGTTCATCTGTTTGTATACTGTCTATGCAAGTGTTCTGTATAAGGCAGCATAGCAGCACTCTGTGTAAGTGTTCACCTTTTTGTATACTCTCTATGCACGTGTGCTGTTTTAAGGCATTATAGCAGCTATCTCTGTAAGTGTTCTCCTGTTTGTATACTGTGTATGCACGTGTGCTGTATTAAGGCAGTATAACGGCTCTTTATGTAATTTTTCACCTGTTTGTATACTCTCTATGCACGTGTGCTGTATTAAGGCAGTATCGCAGCTGTCTGTGTAAGTGTTCACCTGTTTGTATACTGTCTATGCACGTGTGCTGTATTAAGGCAGCTTAATAGCTCTGTGTAACTGTTCACCTGTATGTATACAGTCTATGAACTTGTTCTGTATTAAGGCAGCATAACGACTCTCTGTGTAAGTGTTCACCTGTTTGTATACTCTCTATGCACGTAAGCTCTTTTAAGGCAGCATTGCAGCACTTTTTGTAATTTGTAAATGTTTCTATACTGTCTATGCACGTGTGCTGTATTTAGGCAGCATCGCAGCTGTCTGTGTAAGTGCTCACCTGTTTGTATACTGTCTATGCACGTGTGCTGTATTAAGGCAGCATAACAGCTCTCTGTGTAACTCTTCACCTGTATGTGTACCGTCTATGCACGTGTGCTGTATTAAACCAGCATAGCGACTCTCTGTGTAAGTGTTCACCTGTATGTATAGTGTTTATGCTCGTGTGCTAATTTGAGGTAGCCTCGTGGCTTTCTGTGTAAGTGTAACCTGTTTGTATACTGTCTATTCGTGTGTGCCTTATTAAGGCAGCATAGCAGCTCTCTGTGTAAGTGTTCATCTGTTTGTATACCGTCTATGCACTTGTTCTGTAGTAAGGCATCATAGCGGCTCTCTGTGTAAGAGTTCATCTGTTTGTATACCGTCTATGCACGTATGCTGTATTAAGGCAGCATAGCACCACCCTGTATGAGTGTTAACCTGTTTGTATATTGCGTATCACTGTGTGCTGTTTTAACGCAGCATACCGGCTCTCTTTGTGAGTGTTCACCTGTTTGTATACTGTCTATGCACGTTTGCTGTTTAATACAGCATAGCGAGTCTCTGTGTAAGTGTTCTCCTGTACGTATTCTGTCTATGCACGTATGCTGTACTAAGGCAGCATAGCGGCTCTCTGTGTAAGAGTTCACCTGTTTGTATACTGTCTATGCACGTGTACTGTATTAAGGCATTATAGGAGCTCTCTTTGTAAGTGTTCACCTGTTTTAATACTGTTTATGCACATGGTCTGTATTAAAGCAGCATAACGGTCTCTGTGTAAGTGTTCACTTGTTTGTATACTGTCTATGCACGTGTGCTCTTTTAAGGCAGCATAGCAGCCCTCTGTGTAAGTGTTCAAATGTTTGTATACTCTCTATGCACGTGTGCTGTATTAAGGCAGCATGGCAGCTGTCTGTGTAAGTGTTCACCTGTTTGTACACTGTCTATGCACGTGTGCTGTATTAAGGCAGCATAACAGGTCTCTGTAACTGTTCACCTTTATGTATACAGTCTATGCACTTGTGCTTTATTAAGACAGCATGCCAGCTCTCTGTGTAAGTGTTTACCTTTTTGTATACTAACTATGCACATAAGCTCTTTTAAGGCAGCATAGCAGCCCTTTTGTAAGTGTTCAGATGTTTGTATACTGTCTATGCACGTGTGCTGTATTAAGGCAGCATCGCAGCTGTCTGTGTAAGTGTTAATCTGTTTATATACTGTCTATGCACGTGTGCTGTATTAAGGCAGCATAACAGCTCTCTGTGTAACTGCTCACCTGTATGTATACAGTCTATGCACGTGTGCTGTATTCAGGCAGCATAGCACATCCCTGTGTAAGTGTTAACATGTTTGTATACTGCGTATGCCCGTGTGCTGTTTAAAGGCAGCATAGCAGCCGTCTGTGTAAGTGCTCACCTGTTTGTATACTGTCTATGCACGTGTGCTGTATTAGGGCAGAATAGCAGCTCTCTGTGTAAGTGTTCATCTGCTTGTATACTGTCTATCCACGTGTGCTGCATCAAAAAAGCATAGCAGCTCCTTGTGTAAATGTTCACGTTTTTATAATGTCTATGCACGTGTGCTGTATTAAGGTAGCATAGCAGCTCTCTGTGTAAGTGTTCACATGTTTGCATACACTCTATGCACGTGTGCTGTATTAAGGGAGCATAGCAGCTCTCTGTGTAAGTGTTCACATGTATTTATACGGACTATGCGTGTGTGCTCTATTAAGGCAGCATATCGGTTTTCTGTGTAAGTGTTCACCTTTTGTATACTGTCTATGCACGTGTGCTGTATTATGGCAGCATAGCACCTCCCTGTGTAAGTGTTAACCTGTTTGTATACTGCGTATGCCCGTGTGCTGTTTTAAGACAGCATAGCGGCTCTCTTTGTAAGTGTTCATCTCTTTCTATACTGTCAATGCACGTGTGCTGTATTAAGGCAGCATAGCAATTCTGTCTGTAATTGTTCACCTGTTTGTATACTGTCTATGCACTTGTGCTCTCTTAAGGCAGCATAGTTGCACTCTGTGTAGTGTTCACCTGTTTGTATACCGTCTATGCACGTGTGCTATTTTAAGGCAGCTTAGCAGCTCTCCGTGTAAGTGTTCACTTGTGTGTATACTGTCTATGCACGTATGCTGTATTAGGGCAGCATAACAGCTCTCTATGTAAGTGTTCACCTGCTTGTATACTGTCTATGCACGTGTTCTGCAAAAAACAGCATAGCAGCTCCTTGTGTAAATGTTCACGTTTTTATAATGTCTATGCACGTGTGTTGTATTAAGGTAGCGTAGCAGCTTTCTGTGTAACTGTTCATCTCTTTGTATACCGTCTATGCACGTGTGCTGTAGTAAGTCAGCATAGCGGCTCTCTGTGTAAGAGGCATCTGGTTGTATACAGTCTATGCACGTATGCTGTATTAAGGCAGCATAGAACCTCCCTGTGTGAGTGCTAACCTGTTTTTATATTGCGTATCCTTGTGTGCTGTTTAAAGACAGCATAGCGGCTCTCTTTGTGAGTGTTCATCTGCTTGTATACTCTCTATGCAAGTGTTCTGTTTTAAGGCAGCATAGCAGCACTCTGTGTAAGTGTTCAACTGTTTGTATACTGTCTATGCACGTGTGTTGTATTAAGGCATTATAGCAGCTCTCTTTGTAAGTGTTCACCTGTTTGTATACTGTCTATGCACGTGTGCTGTATTAAGGCAGCATAACGGCTCTATGTGTAAATGTTCACCTGTTTGTATACTGTCCATGCACGTGTGCTCTTTTAAAGCAGCATAGCAGCCCTCTGTGTAAGTGTTCAAATTTTTGTATACTGTCTATGAACCTGTGCAGTTTTAAGGCAGCATCTCAGCTGTCTGTGTAAGTGTTCACCTGTTTGTACACTGTCTATGCACGTTTGCTGTATTAAGGCAGTATAACAGCTCTGTGTAACTGTTCACCTGTATGTATACAGTCTATGCACTTGTGCTGTATTAAGGCAGCATAACGACGCTCTGTGTAAATGTTCACCTGTTTGTATACTGTCTATGCACGTAAGCTCTTTTAAGGCAGCATAGCAGCCCTTTTGTAATTTTTCAAATGTTTTTATACTGTCTATACACCTGTGCTGTATTAAGGCAGCATCGCAGCTTTCTGTGTAAGTGTTCACCTGTTTGTATACTGTCTATGGACGTGTGCTGTATTAAGGCATCATAACAGATCTCTGTGTAACTGTTCACCTGTATGTATACGTCTATGCACGTGTGCTGTATTAAAACAGCATAGCAGCTCTCTGTGTAAGTGTTCACTTGTATGTATAGTGTATATGCTCGTGTGTTAATTTAAGGAAGCCTAGTGGCTCTCTGTGTAAGTGTTCACCTCTTTGTATACTGTCTATGCACCCGTGCAGTATTAAGGCAGCATAGCAGCTCTCAGTATTAGTGTTCACCTGTTTGTATACTCTCTATGCACGTGTGCTGTATTAAGGCAACATAGTGGCTCTCTGTGTAATTGTTCACCTATTCGTATATTGTCAATGCACATGTGCTTTATTAAGGCAGCATAGCGGCTCTCTGTATAAGTGTTCACCTGTATGTATACAGTCTATGCACGTGAGCTGTATTAAAACAGCATAGCAGCTCTCTGTGTAAGTGTTCACCTGTACGTATAGTGTATATGCTCGTGTGTTAATTTAAGGCAACCTAGTGGCTCTCTGTGTAAGTGTTCACCTCTTTGTATACTGTATATGCATGTGTGCTGTATTAAGGCAGCATAGCACCTACCTGTATAAGTGTTAACCTGTTTGTACACTTCGTAAGCTTTTGTGGTGTTTTACGGCAGCATACCGGCTGTCTTTGTGAGTTTTCACCTGTTTGTATAATGTCTTTTCACGTGTGCTCTTTTAAGGCAGCATAGCAGCCCTCTGTGTAATTGTTCATATGTTTGTATACTGTCTATGCACGTGTCCTGTATTAAGATAGCATCGCAGCTGTCTGTGTAAGTGATCACCTGTTTGTATACTGTCTATGCACGTGTGCTGTATTAAGGCAGCATAACATCTCTGTGTAATTGTTCACCTGTACGTATACAGTCTATGCACTTGTGCTGTATTAAGGCAGCATAACAGCTCTCAGTGTAAGTGTTCACCTGTTTGTAAACTGTCTATGCACGTATGCTCTTTTAAGGCAGCAGAGCAGCCCTTTTGTAAGTGTTCAAATGTTTGTATACTGTCTATGCACGTGTGCTGTATTAAGGAATCATCTCAGCTTTCTGTGTAAGTGTTCACCTTTTTGTATAGAGTCTATGCACGTGTGCTGTATTAAGGCAGCATAACAGCTCTCTGTGTATCAGTGCTCCTGTATGTATACAGTCGATTCACGTGTGCTGTATTAAGGCAGCATAGCGGCTCTCTGTGTAAGTATTCACGGGTATGTATCGTGTATATGCTAGTGTGCTATTTTAAGGCAGCCCTGTGGCCCTCTGTGTAAGTGTTCACCTGTTTGTATACTCTCTATGCACGTGTGCTGTATTAATGCAACATAGTGGCTCTCTGTGTAAGTGTTCACCTATTGGTATATTGTCTATGCACATGTGCTGTATTAAGGCAGAATAGCGGATCTCTGTATAAGTGTTCACCTTTATGTATACAGTCTATGCACGTGTGCTGTATTTAGGCAGCAGAACAGCTCTCTGTGTAACTGTTCATGTGTTTGTATACTGTCTATGCATGCGTGCTGTATTAAGGCAGCAGAACAGCTCTGTGTTACTGTTCAACTGTATGTATAGAGTCCATGCA
>JAQQSJ010000020.1:5311273-5359295 GCA_028644305.1 Xerus rutilus
TTGTGAGTGTTCACCTGTTTGCATACTGTCTATTCAAGTGTTCTGCCTTAAGGCAGCACAGCAGCACTCTGTGTAAATGTTCACCTGTTTTTATACTCTCTATGAACGTGTGCTGTATAAAGGCAGCATAGCGGCTCTGTGTGTAAGTTTTCACCTCTTTCTATACTGTCTATGCACGTGTGCTGTAATAAGGCAGCATAACGGCTCTCTGTGTAAGTGTTCACCTGTTTGTATACTGTCTATGCACGTGTGCTCTTTTAAGGCAGCATAGCAGCTGTCTGTGTAAGTGTTCACCTGTTTGTATACTGTCTATGCACTTCTGCTGTATTAAAGCAGCATCGCAGCTGTATGTTTAAGTGTTCAACTGTTTGTATACTGTCTATGCACGTGTGCTGTATTAAGGCAGCATAACAGCTCTCTGGGTAACTGTTAACCTGTATGTATACATTCAATATACTTGTGCTGAGTTAAGGCAGCATATCGGCTCTCTGTGTAAGTGTTCACCTCTATGTATACTGTCTATGCACGTGTGCTATTTTAAGGCAGCCTAGTGTCTCTCTGTGTAAGTGTTCACCTGTTTGTATACTGTCTATGCACGTGTGCTGTTTTAAGGAAGCATAGCAGCTGTCTGTGTAAGTATTCACCTGTTTGTATACCGTCTATGCACGTGTACTGTATTAAGGCAGCATAAGAGGTCTTTGTGAAAGTGTTCACTTGTGTGTATACTATCTATGCACGTGTGCTGTATTAAGGCAGCATAGCTGCTCTCTCTGTAAGTGATAATCTGTTTGTATACCGTCTATGCACGTGTGCTGTATTAAGGCAGCACAGTGGCTTTCAGTGTAAGAGTTCATCTGGTTGTATACCGTCAATCCACGTGTGCTGTATTAAGACAGCATAGCACCTGCCTTTGTGAGTGTTAACCTGTTTGTATAATGTGTATCCCCATGTGTTGTTTTAAGGCACCATTGCGGCTCTCTTTGTGAGTGTTCTCCTTTTTGTATACTGTTTATGCAAGTGTTCTGTCTTAAGGCAGCATAGCAGCACTCTGTGTAATTGTTCACCTGTTTCTATACTCTCTATGCTCGGGTGCTGTATTAAGACAGCATAGCGGCTCTGTGTGTAAGTGTTCACCTGTTTGTTTACTGTCTATGCACGTGTACTGTATTAAGGCAGCATAACAGCTCTGTGTAACTGTTCACCTGTATGTATACGGTCTATGCACATAAGCTCTTTTAAGGCAGCACAGCAGCTCTCTGTGTAAGAGTTCCTCAGTTTGTATATCATCTATGCAGGTGTGCTGTATTAAGGCAACATAGCAGCTGTCTGTGTAAGTGTTCACTTGTTTTTTTACTCTCTATGCACAGGTGATGTTGTCAGGCAGCAAAGTGGCTCTCTGTTTAAGTGTTCACCTGTATGTATACTGTCTAAGTACGTGAGCTGTATTAAGGCAGCATAGCGGCTGTCTGTGGAAGTGTTCACCTCTATGTATACTGTATAGTCTCGTGTGCTATTTTAAGGCAGCCTAGTGGCTCTCTGTGTAAGAGTTCACCTGTTTGTATACTGTCGATGCACGTGTGCTGCATTAATACCGCATCGCAGCTGTCTGTGTAAGTGCTCACCTCTTTGTATTCTGTCTAAGCATTTGTGCTGTATTAAGGCATCATAGCAGTTCTCTCTGTAAGTGCTCACCTGTTTGTATACTGTCTAGGCGTGTGTGCTGTATGTGTTCACCTGTTCGTATATTGTCAATGAACATGTGCTGTGTTAAGGCAGCATAATAGCTCTCTGTGTAACTGTTCACCTGTATGTATACAGTCTATGCATGTGTGCTGTAGTAAGGCCACATAGCGGATCTCTGTGTAAGAGTTCACCTGTTTGTATATCGTCTATGCACGTGTGCTGTATTAAGGCAGCATAGCACCTCCCTGTGTGAGTGTTAACCTGTTTGTATACTTTTTATCCTCGTGTGCTCTTTTAAGGCAGCATAGCGGCTCTCTTTGTGAGTGTTCACATGTTTGTATACTGTCTATGCACGTGTTCTGTCTTAAGGCAGCATAAAAACTCTCTGTTTAAGTGTTCACCTGTTTGAATACTGTCTATGCACGTGTGCTCTTTTAAGGCAGCATAGCAGCGCTCTGTGTAAGTGTTCAAATGTTTGTATACTGTCTATGCTCGTGTGCTGTATTAAGGGTGCATCGCAGCTGTCTGTGTAAGTTTTCACCTGTTTGTATACTGTCTATGCACGTGTGCTATATTACAGCAGCATAACAGCTCTCTTTGTATCTGTTCACCTGTATGTATACAGTCTATGCACGTGTGCTGTATTAACGCAGCATAGCAGCTCTTTGTGTAATTGTTCACCTGTAGGTATACTGTCTAAGCACGAGTGCTATTTTAAGGCAGCATAGCGGCTCTCTGTTAAAGTGTTCACCTGTATATATACTGTGTATGCATGTTTGCTATTTAAGGCAGCATAGCTGCTCTCTGAGTAAGTGTTCACCTGTTTGTATACTGTCTATATACGTGTGCTTTATTAAGGCAATATAGCGGCTCTCAGTTAAGTGTTTACCTGTTTGTATACCGTCTATGCACGTGTGCTGTATTGAGGCAGCATATCGGCTCTCTGTGTAAGTGTTCACCTGTTTGTATACTGTCTATGTACGTGTGCTGTATTAAGGCAGCATATCAGCTCTGGTTAAGAGTTCACCTGTTTGTATACCGACTATGAACGTGTATTGTATTAAGGCAGCATAGCAGCTCTCTGTGTAAGTGTTCACCTGTTTGTATACTGTCTATGGACGCGTGCTGTATGAAGGCAGCATAACGGTCCTCTTTGTAAGTGTTCACATGTTTGTTACTGTTTATGCACTTGTGATGTATTAAGGCAGCATAGCAGCTCTCTGTGTAAGTGTTCACCTGTATGTATACTTTCTATGCACGTGTCCTGTATAAGGCCGCATATCGGCTTTCTGTGTAATTGTTCACCTGTATGTTTTGTGGATATGCTCCTGTGCTATTTTAAGGCAGTCCAGTGGCTAATTGTGTAAGAGTTCACCTGTTTGTATACTGTCTATGCACGTGTCATGTTTTAAGTCAGCATAGCAGCTCTCTGTGTAAGTCTTCACCTCTTTGCATACTGTCTATGCACGTGTGCTGTATTAAGGCAGCATAGCACCTACCTGTGTAAGTGTTAACCTGTTTGCATACTGCGTATGCCCTTGTGCTGTTTTAAGGTATCATAGCGGCTCTCTTTGTGAGTGTTTACCTGTTTGTATACTGTCTATGAACATGTGCTGCATTAGGGCAGCATAGCAGCTTTCTGTGTAAGGGTTCACCTGTTTGTATACTGTCTATGCACGTGTGCTGCATCAAGGCAGCATAGCAGCTCTTTGTGTAAATGTTCACATGTTTGTATAATGTCTATGCACGTGTTCTGTGTTAAGGTAGCATAGTAGCTCTCTGTGTAAGTGTTCACCTTTTTGTATACACTCTATGCACGTGTGCTGTATTAAAGGAGCATAGTAGCTCTCTGTGTAAGTGTTCACATGTTTGTATACTGTCTATGAGTGTGTGCTCTATTAAGGCAGCATAGCGGTTTTCTGTTTAAATGTTCACCTGTTTGTGTACTGTCTATGCACGTGTGTTGTATGAAGGCAGCATAGATCCTCCCTGTGTATGTGTTAACCTGTTTGTATACAGCGTATGCCCGTGTGCTCTTTTAAGGCAGAATAACGGCTCTCTTTGAAAGTTTTCACCTGTTTGTAGACCGTCTATGCACCTGTGCTGTATTAAGACAGCATAGCGGCTCTTTGAGTAAGTGTTCACCTGTTTGTTTACTGTCTAGGCACGTGTGCTGTATTAAGGCAGCATAGCAGCTCTCCGTGTAAGTGTTCATCTGTTTGTATACCGTCTATACACGTGTGCTGTAGTAAGGCAGCATAGCCTCTCTCTGTGTAAGAGTTCACCTCTTTGTATACCGTCTATGCACGTGTGCTGTATTAAAACAGCATAGCACCTTTCTGTGTTAGTGTTAACTTGTTTCTATACTGCGTATCCCCGTGTGATGTTTTAAGGCAGCATAACGGCTCTCTTTGTTAGTGTTCAACTGTTTGTATACTGTCTATGCACGTGTTCTGTCTTAAGGCAGCATAGCAGCACTCTGTGTAAATGTTCACCTATTTGTATACTGTCTATGCACATGTGCTGTATAAAGGCAACATAGTGGCTCTCTGTGTAAGTGTTCACCTGTTTGTATACCGTCTATGCACGTGTGCTGTATTAAGGCAGCATAGCGGCTCTCTGAGTAAGTGTTCACCTGTTTGAATACTGTCTATGCACATGTGCTGTATTAAGGCAGCATAGCGGCTTTCTTGTAAGTATTCACCTGTTTGTATACAGCGTATTTCCGTGTGCTGTTTTAAGGCAGCATAGCGGCTCTCTGTGACTGTTCACCTGTTTGTATACTGTTTATGCACGTATTCTGTCTTAAGGCAGCATAGCACCTCTCTGTGTAAGTGTTAACCTGTTTGTATACTTTGTATTTCCGTGTGGTCTTTTAAGGCTACATAGCTGCTCTCTTTTTGAGTGTTCACCAGTTTGTATACTTTCTATGCAAGTGTACTGTCTTAAGGCAGCATAGCAGGTCTCTGTGTAGGTGTTCAGCTTTTTGTGTACTGTGTATGCACATGTGCTGTCTTAAGGCAGCATAGCGGCTCTCTGTGTAAGTGTTCACCTGTTTGAATACTGTCTATGCACCTGTGCTGTATTAAGGCAGTATAGCGTCTCTTTGTAATTGTTCACCTGTTTGTATACTGTCTATGCATGTGTGCTGTATTAAGGAAACATAGTGGTTCTTGTGCAAGTGTTCACCTGTTTGTATACCGTCTATGCATGTGTGCTGTATTAAGGCAGCATAACGGCTCTCTGTGTAATTGTTCACCTGTTTGTATACTGTCTATGCACGTGTGCTGTATTAAGGCAGCATAGTAGCTCTGTGTAAGTGTTCACCTGTTTGTATACTGTCTATGCACGAGTGCTGTATTAAGGCAGCATAGCAGCTCTCTGTGTAATGCTTATCTGTTTGTATACTGTCTATGCGTGTGTGCTGTATTAAGGCAGCATAGAGGCTCTCTGTTAGTTCACCTGTTTGTATACCGTCTATGCACGTGTGCTGTATTAAGGCAGCATAGCGGCTCTCTGTGTAATGCTTATCTGTTTGTATACTGTCTATGCGTGTGTGCTGTATTAAGGCAGCATACTGGCTCTCTATGTAAGACTTCACATTTTTGTATTCCGTCTCTTCACGTGTGCTGTATTAGGGCAGCATAACAGCTCTCTGTGTAAGTGTTCACCTGTATGTATACACTCTATGCATGTGACTTGTATTAAGGGAGCATAGCAGCTCTCTGTGTAAGTTTTCACATGTTTGTATACTGTCTATGCGTGTGTGCTCTATTAAGGCAGCATAGCAGGTCTCTGTGTAAGTGTTCACCTGTTTGTATACTGTCTATGCACATGTGATGTATTAATGCAACATATCGGCTCTCTGTGTAAGAGTTCACCTGTTTGTATACTGTCTATGCACATATGCTGTATTAAGGCAGCATAGCAGCTTTTTGTGTATGTGTTCACCTGTTCCTATTCTGTCTATGCACGTGTGCTGTATTAAGGCAGCATAGTAGCTCTCTGTGTAAGTGTTCACCTGTTTGTATACCGTCTATGAACGTGTTCTGTATAAAGGCAGCATAGCGGCTCTCTGTGTAACTGTTCACCTGTTTGTATACAGTCTATGCACGTATGCTGTATTAAGGCAGCATAGCGGCTCTCTGTGTAAGTGTTCTCCTGTTTGTATACCCTCTATGCACGGATGTTGTATTTAGGCAGCATAGCACCTCCTTGTGTAAGTGTTAACCTGTTTGTATACGGCGTATCCCCGTGTGCTGTTTTAAGGCAGCAAAGTGGCTCTGTTTGTGAGTGTTCACCTGTTTGTATACTGTTTATGCACGTGTTCTGTTTTACGGCAGCATAGCACCTCCCTGTGTAAGTGTTCACCAGTTTTTATACTTTGTATGTCCGTGTGCTCTTTTAAAGCAGCATAGTTGCTCTCTTTTTGAGTGTTCAACTTTATTGTATACTATCAATGCACGTGTGCTGTTTTAAGGCATCATATCATGTCCCTGGAAGTTTTCACATGTTGTATACTGTCTATGCACGTGTGCTGTATTAAGGCAGCATGCGGCACTCTTTGTAAGTGTGCAACTGTTTGTATACTCTCTATGCACAGGTGCTGTATTAAGGCAGCAAAGAAGCTCTCTGTTTAAGTGTTCACCTGTTTCTATACTGTCTATGCACGTGTGCTGTATTAAGGCTACATACTGGCTCTCTGTGTAAGTGTTGACCTATTTGTATATTGTCTATGCACGTGTGCTGTGTTAAGGCAGCATAGTGGCTCTCTGTGTAAGTTTTCACCTGTTCATCTACTGTCTATGCACGTGTGCTGTATGAAAGCAACATAGTGGCTCTCTGTGTAAATGTTCACCTGTTTGTATACCGTCTATGCACGTGTGCTGTATTAAGGCTGCATAGCGGCTCTCTGAGTAAGAGTTCAACTGTTTGTATACTGTCTATGCACGTGTGCTGTATTAAGGAAGCAGAGCCGCTCTCTGTGTAAGTGTGCACCTGTTTGAATACTGTCTATGCAACAGTGCTGTATTCAGGCAGTATAGCGGCTCTCTGTGTAAGTGTTCACCTGTTCGTATATTGTCTATGCCCCTATGCTGTATTAAAGTGGATCGCAGCTGGCTGTGTAAGTGTTCACCTGTTTGTATACTGTCAATGAACGTGTGCTGTATTAAGGTAGCATAACGGCTTTCTGTGTAAGAATTCACCTGTTTCTATACTATCTGTTAACAAGTGATGTATTAATGCAGCATAACAGCTCTCTGTGTAAGTTTTCACCTGTATGTATACTTTCTATGCACGTGTGATGTATTAAGGCAGCATAGCAGCTCTCTGTGTAAGTGTTCACCTGTATGTATACTCTATATTCTCGTATGCTATTTTAAGGCAGCCCAGTCGCTCTCTGTGTAAGTGTTCACCTTTTGTACACTCTCTATGCACGTCTGCTGTATTAAGGTAGCATAGCAGCTCTGTGTAAGTGTTCACCTCTTTGTATACTGTCTATGCACGTGTGCAGTATTAAGGCAGCATATCACTTCCCTATGTAAGTGTTAATCTGTTTGTGAACTGCGTATGCCCGACTGCTCTTTTAAGGCAGCATAGCGGCTCTCTTTGTGAGTGTTCACCTCTTTGTATACTTTCTATGCACGTGTGCAGTCTTGAGGCAGCATAGTGGCTCTCTGTGTAAGTGTTCACCTGTATGTATACAGTCTATGCACGTTTGCTGTATTAAAGAAGCATAGTGGCTCTCTGTGTAAGTGTTAACCTGTTTGTATACCGTCGATGCAGGTGCTGTATTAAGACAGCATAGTGGCTCTCTGTGTAATTGTTCATCTGTATGTATACTGTCCATGCACATGTGCTATTTTAAGGCAGCATAGCAGCTCTCTATGAAAGAGTTCACCTGTTTGTATACTGTCTATGCGTGTGTGCAGTATTAAGGCAGCATAGCGTCTTTCTGTGTAAGTGTTCACCTATTCGTATATCGTCTATATACGTGTGCTCTATTAAGGCAGCATACCAACTCTCTGTGTAACTTTTCACCTGTTTGTATACCGTCTATGCACGTGTGCTGGATTAAGGCAACATAGCGACTCTCTGTGTAAGTGTTACTCTTTTTGTATACCGTCTATGCACGTGTGCTGTACTAAGGCAGCATTGTGGCTCTCTGTGTAAGTGTTCACCTGTTGGTATACCGTCTATGCACGTGTGCTGTATTAAGGCAGCACTGCGGCTCTCTGTGTAAGTGTTCAACTGTTTGTATACCGTCTATACACGTGTGCTGTATTAAGACAGCATAGCGGCTCTCTGTGTAAGTCCTCACCCGTTTGTATACTGTCTAAGCATGTGTGCTGTATTAAGGCAGCATAGCGATTCTCTATGTAAGTGTTCACCTGTTTGTACACCGTCTATGTACGTGTGCTGTATTAAGGCAGCATAGCAGCTCTCTGTGTAAGTGTTCATCTGTTTGTATACCGTCTATGCACATGTGCTGTATTAAGGCAGCATAGTGGCTCTCTGTGTAAGACTTTAACTTTTTTGTATACCGTCTATGCACGTGTGCTGTATTAAGGCAGCATAGTGGCTCTCTGTGTAAGTGCTCACCTGTTTGTATACTGTCTATGCGTGTGTGCTCTATTAACGCAGCAGAGCGGTTATCTGTGTAAGTGTTCACCTGTTTGTATACCGTCTATGCACGTGTGCTGTATTAAGGCAGCATAGCAGCTTTCTGTGTAAGTGTTAACCTGTTCGTATATTGTGTATGCACATGTGCTGTATTAAGGCAGCATAGTGGCTCTCTGTGTAAGACTTTTATTTTTGGATACCATCTATGCTCGTGTGCTGTATTAAGGAAGCATAGTGGCTCTCTGTGAAAGTGCTCACCTGTTTGTATACTGTCTATGATTGTGTGCTGTGTTAAGGAAGCATAGCGGCTCTCTGTGTAACACTTGATCTGTTTGTATGCTGTCTACGAACGTGTGCTGTATTAGGGCAGCATAGCAGCTGTTTGTGTGAGTGTTCACCTGTTTGTATACTGTCTATGCGTGTGTGCTGTTTTAAGGCAACATAGTGTCTCTCTGTGTAAGTGTTCACCTGTTCGTATATTGTCTATGCACATGTGCTGTATCAATGCAGCATAGCGGAACTCTGTGTATGTGTTCACCTGTTTGTATACCGTCTATGCACGTGTGCTGTAGTAAGGCAGCATAGTTGTTCTCTGTTTAAGTGTTCACCTGTTTATATACCGTCCATGCACGTGTGCTGTATTAAGGCAGCATAGCGGCTCTCTTTGTAAGTGTTCAACTGTTGGTGTACCTTCTATGCACGGGTGCTGTATTATGGCAGCATAGGGGCTCTTGTGTAAGTGCTCACCTGTTTGTATACTCTCTATGCATGTGTGCTGTATTAAGGTAGCATAGCGGCTCTCTGTGTAAGACTTCACCTGTTTGTGTGCTGTATTAAGGCAGCATAGCAGCTGTCTGTGTAAGTGTTCACCTGTTTGTATACTGTCTATGCACGTGTGCTGTATTAGGGCCGCATAACAGCTTTCTGTGTAAGTGTTCAGCTGTTTGTATGCACTCTGTGCACGTGTTCTGTATTAAGGGAGCATAGCAGCTCTCTTTGTAAATGTTCACATGTTTGTATACTATCTATGCGTGTGTGATCTATTAAGACAGCACAGCGACTTTCCGTGTAAGTGTTCACCTGTTGGTATACTGTGTATGAACGAGTGCTGTATTAATACAGCATAGATCCTCCCTGTGTAAGTGTTAACCTGTTTGTATACTGCGTATGCCCATGTGTTGTTTTAAGGCAGCATAGCGGCTCTCTTGGTAAGTGTTCACCTGTTTGTATACTGTCTATTCACGTGTGCTGTCTTAAGAAAGCATAGCATGTCTCCATGTAATAGTTCACCTGTTTCTATACTGTCTATGCACGTGTGCTGTATTAAGGCAGCATAGCAGGTCTCTGTGTAAGTGTTCACCTGTTTGTATACTATTTATTCAAGTGTGCTCTTTAAGGCAGCATAGCGGCTCTCTGTGTAAGTGTTCACCTGTTTGTATACCGTCTATGCACGTGTACTGTACTAAGGAAGCATAGCAACTATTTGTGTAAGTGTTCACCTGTGTGTATGCTGTCTATGCACGTGTGCTTATTATGACAGCATAGCAGCTCTCTGTGTAAGTGTTCATCTGTTTGTATACCGTCTATGCAAGTGTGCTGTATAAAGGCAACATAGTGGCTCTCTGTGTAAGAGTTCATCTGTTTGTATACCATCTATGCACGTGTGCTGTATTTAGGCAGCATAGCACCTCCTTGTGTGAGTGTTTACTGTTTGTATACTGCGTATCGCCGTGTGCTGTTTTAAGGCAGCATAGCGGCTCTCTTTGTGAGTGTTCACCTGTTTGTATACTGTCTATGCATGTGTGCTCTTTTAAGGCAGCATAACAGCTCTCTGTGTAACTGTTCACCTGTATGTATACAGTCTATGCACGTGTGCTGTATTAAGGCAGCATAGCGGTTCTCTGTGTAAATTTTCACCTGTATGTATACTGTCTATGCATGTGTGCTATTTTCAGGCAGCATAGCAGCTCTCTGTGTAAGTGTTCAACTGTTTGTATAGTGTCTATGAACGTGTGCTGTATTAAGGCAGTATAACGGTTCTCTGTGTAAGAGTTCACCAATTTGTATACTGTCTATGCATGTGTGCTGTATTAAGGCAGCATAGCGGCTCTCTGTGTAAGTGTTCACCTGTATGTATACTCTATATGTTCGTGTGCTGTATTAAGGCAGCATAGTTCCTCCCTGTGTAAGTGTTTTCATGTTTGTATACTCTGTATGACCGTGTGCTGTTTTAAGGCAGCATAGCGGCTCTCTTTGTGAGTGTTCACCTGTTTGTATACTGTGTATGCACGTGTGCTGCCTTAAGGCAGCATAGCAGGTCTCTGTGTAATTGTTCACCTGTTTGTATACTGTCTATGCACATGTGCTGTATTAACACTGCATAGCGGCTCTCTGTGTAAGTGTTCACCTGTTTGTATACTGTCTATGCACGTGTGCTGAATTAAGGCAGCCTAGCAGCTCACTGTGTAAGTGTTCACCTGGTTGTATACTGTCTATGTGTGTGTCCTGTATTAAGGCAGCATAGCGGATGTCTGTGTAAGTGTTCACCTGTTTTTATATCGTCTATGCACGTGTGCTGTATTAAGGCAGTATAGCGGCTCTCTGTGTAAGTGTTCTTCTGTTTTACACCGTCTATGCACGTGTGCTGTATTAAGGCAGCATAGCGGCTCTCTCTGTAAGTGTTAACCTGTTTGTATACGGCGTATCCCCGTGTGCTGTTTTAAGGCAGCATAGCTACTTTCTTTTTGAGTGTTCACCTGTTTATATACTGTCTATGCACGTGTGCTGTCTTAAGGTAGCATAGCAGATCTCTGTGTAAGTGTTCACATTTTTGTGTACTGTCTATGCACGTGTGCTGTATTAAGGCAGCATAGCGAATCTCTGTGTAAGTGTTCACCTGTTTGTATACTGTCAATACACGTGTGCTCTATTAAGGCAGCATATCAGCTCTCTGTTTAAGTGTTCACCTGTTTGTATGCTATATATGCACATTTGCTGTATTTAGGCAACATAGTGGCTCTCTGTGTAAGTGTTCATTTCTTTGTACACTGTCTAGGCACGTGTGCTGTATTAAGGCAACATAGCAGCTCTCTGTGTCAGTGTTCACCTGTTTGTATATTGTCTATGCACGTGTGCTCTATTAAGGCAACATAGTGGCTCTCTGTGTAAGTGTTCACCTGTTCGTATATTGTCTATGCCCATGTGCTGTATTAAGGCAGCATAGCGGCTCTCTGTGTAAGTGCTCACCTGTTTGTATACAGTCTATGCACGTGTTGTTATAAAGGCAACATAGTGGCTCTCTGTGTAAGTGTTCACCTGTTTTTATACCGTCTGGGCACGTGTGCTGTATTAAGGCAGCATTGCAGCTGTCTGTTTAAGGGTTCACCTGTTTGTATACTGTATGTGCACATGTGCTGTATTAGGGAAGCATAACAGCTCTCTGTGTAAGTGTTCACCTCTTTGTATACACTCTGTACACATGTCCTGTATTAAGGGAGCATAGCAGCTCTCTGTGATAGTGTTCACATGTTTGTATACAGTCTATGCATGTGTGATTTATTAAGGCAGCATAGCGGTTTTCCGTGTAAGTGTTTACCTATTTGTATACTGTCCATGCACGTGTGCTGTATTAATACAGCATAGATCCTCCCTGTGTAAGTGTTAACCTGTTTCTATACAGCGTATGCCCATGTGCTGTTTTAAGGGAGCATAGTGGCTCTCTTTGTAAGTGTTCACCTGTTTTTATACTGTCTATGCACGTGTGCTGTCTTAAGGCAGCATTTCAGGACTCCATGTATTAGTTCACCTGTTTGTATACTGTCTATGCACGTGTGCTATATTAAGGCATAATAGCAGTTCTCTGTGTAAGTGCTCACCTGTTTGTATACTGTCTATTCGTGTGTGCTCTATTAAGGCAGCATAGCGGTTCTCTGTGTAAGTGTTCACCTGTTTGTATACCGTCTATGCACGTGTGCTGTATTAAGGCAGCATAGCATCTCTCTGTGTAAGTGTTCATCTATTTGTATACCGTCTGTGCACATGTGCTCTATTAACTCAGCATAGTGGCTCTCTGTGTAAGACTTTAACTTCCTTGTATACCGTCTATGCACGTGTGCTGTATTAAGGCAGTATAATGGCTCTCTGTGTAAGGGCACACCTGTTTGTATACTGTCTATGCTTGTGTGCTGTATTAAGGAAGCATAGCGGCTCTCTGTATAAGACTTGATCTGTTGGTATACTGTCTATGCACGTGTGCTTTCTCAAGGCACCATTCCAGGACTCAATGTAATAGTTCACCTGTTTCTATACTGTCTATGCACGTGTGCTGTATTAAGGCAGCATAGCAGCTCTCTGTGTAAGTGCTCACCTGTTTGTATACTGTATATGCGTGTGCTCTATTAAGGCAGCATAGCGGTTCTCTGTGTAAGTGTTCCTCTGTTTGTATACTGTCTATTCACGTGTGCTGTCTTAAGGAAGCATAGCAGGTCTCCATGTAAGAGTTCACCCATTTCTATACTGTGTATACACGTGTGCTGTATTAATGCAGCATAGCAGCTCTCTGTGTAAGTGTTCACCTGTTTGTATACTATTTGTTCACGTGTGCTCTATTAAGGCAGCATAGCGCCACTCTGTGTAAGTGTTCACCTGTTTGTATACCGTCTATGCACGTGTGCTTTATTAAAACAGCATAGCAGCTCTTTGTGTAAGTGTTCAACTGTGTGTATACTGTCTATACACGTGTGCTTATTAAGGCAGCATAGCAGCTCTCTGTGTACGTGTTCATTTGTTTGTATACTGTGTATGCACGTGTGCTGTATTAAGGCAACATAGTAGCTCTCTGTGTAAGAGTTCATCTGTTTGTATACCGTCTATGCACGTGTGCTGTATTTAGGCAGCATAGCACCTCCCTGTGTGAGTGTTTACTGTTTGCATACTGCGTATCGTGTGTGCTCTTTTAAGTCAGCATAGCGGCTCTCTTTGTGAGTGTTCACCTGTTTGTATACTGTCTATGCACGTGTCCTGTCTTAAGGAAGCATAACAGCACTCTGTGTAAGAGTTCACCTGTTTGAATACTCTCTATGCACGTCTGCTGTATTAAGGCAGCATAGCGGCTCTCTGTGTAAGTGTTCACCTGTTTGTATACTGTCCATGCACGTGTGTTGTATTAAGGCAGCATAGCAGCTCTCTGTGAAAGTGTTCACCTGTTTGTATACTGTCTATGCACGTGTGCTGTATTAAGACAGCATCGCAGCACTCAGTGTACGTGTTCACCTGTTTGTATACTGTCTATGCATGTGTGTTGTATTAACGCAGCATAACGACTTTCTGTTTAAGTGTTCACCTGTTTGTATACTGTCTATGCACGTGTGCTCTTTTACGCAGCATAGAAGCCCTCTGTGTAAGTGTTCAAATGTTTGTATACTGTCTATTCACGGGTGCTGTATTAAGGCTGCATCGCAGCTCTCTGTGTAAGTATTCACCTGTTTGTATACTCTCTATGCACGAGTGATGTATTAAGGCAGAATAGCAGCTCACTGTGTAAGTGTTCACCTGTTTGTATACTGTCTATGCACGTGTGCTGTATTATAGCAACATCGTGGCTGTCTGTGTAAGTGTTCACCTATTCGTATATTGTCTATGCAAATGTGCTGTATTAAGGCAGTATAGGGGCTCTCTCTGTAAGTGTTCACCTGTATGTATACAGTCTATGCACGTGTGCTGTATTAAGGCAGCATAGCAGCTCTCTGTGTAAGAGCTCACCTGTATGTATACTGTCTATGCACATGTGCAATTTAATGCAGCATAGCACCTCTCTGTGTAGGTGTTCACCTGCTTGTATACTGTCTATGTGTGTGTGCTGTATTAAGGCAGCATAGCAGCACTCTGTGTAAGTGTTCACCCGTACATTTACGACTATACACGTGTGTGTATTAAGGCAGCATAGCAGCTCTCTGTGCAAGTGTTCACCCGCTTGTATACCGTCTATGCACGTGTTTTGTATAAAGGCAGCATAGCGGCTCTCTGTGTAAGTATTCACCTGTTTGTATACCGTCTATGCATGTGTGCTGTATTAAGGCAGCATAGTTTCTCTCTGTGTAAGTGTTCACCTGTTTGCATACCTTATATGTACGTGTGCTGTATTAAGGCAGCATAGCACCTCCCTGTGTAAGTGTTAACCTGTTTGTATACTTCGTATTACCATGTGCTGTTTATAGGCAGCATAGCGGCTCTCTTTGTGAGTGTTCACCTTTTATATACTGTCTATGCACGTGTTCTGTCTTAAGGCAGCATAGCAGAACTCTTTGTAAGTGTTCACCTGTTTGTATACTCTCTATGCAAGTGTGCTGTATTAAGGCAGCATAGCGGCTCTCTGTGTAAGTGTTAACCTGTTTGTATACTGTCTATGCACGTGTGCTGTATTAAGGCAGCATAGCAGCTCTCTGTGTAAGTGTTCACCTGTTTGTATACTGTCTATGCACTTGTGCTGTATTAAGGCAGCATCGCATCTCTCTGTGAAAGTGTTCATTTTTTGTATACTGTCTATGCACGTGTGTTGTATTAAGGGAGCATAACGGCTCATTGTGTAAGTGTTCACCTGTTTGTATACTGTCTATGCATGTGCGCTATTTTAAGGCAGCATAGCAGCCCTCTATATAAGTGTTCTAATGTTTGTATACTGTCTATGCACTTGTGCTGTATTAATGTGCATCGCAGCTGTCTGTGTAAGTGTTCACCTGTTTGTATACTGTCTATGCACGTGTGCTGTATTAAGACAGCATAACAGCTATCTGTGTAACTGTTCACCTGTATGTATACAGTCTATGCATGTGTGCTGTATTAAGGCAGCGTAGAAGCTCTCAGTGTAAGCGTTCACCTGTATGTATACTCTATGCACATGAGCTATTTTAAGGCAGCATAGCTGCTCTCTGTTTAAGTGTTCACCTGTTTGTATACTGTCTATGCCCGTGTGCTGTATTAAGGCAACCTAGTGGCTCTCTGTGTAAGTGTTCACCTGTTCGTATATTGTCTATGCACGTGTGCTGTATTAAGGCAGCGTAGCGTCTCTCTGAGTAAGTGTTCATCTGTTTGTCTACTGTCTATGCACGTGTGCTGTATTAAGGAAACATAGTGGCTCTCTGTGTAAGTGTTCACCTGTTTGTATACTGTCTATGCCCGTGTGCTGTATTAAGGCAACCTAGTGGCTCTCTGTGTAAGTGTTCACCTGTTCGTATATTGTCTATGCACGTGTGCTGTATTAAGGCAGCATAGCGTCTCTCTGAGTAAGTGTTCATCTGTTTGTGTACTGTCTATGCACGTGTGCTGTATTGAGGAAACATAGTGGCACTCTGTGTAAGTGTTCACCTGTTTGTATACCGTCTATGCACGTGTGCTGTATTAGGGCAGCATAGCGGCCCTCTGTGTAATTGTTCCCCTTTTGAATACTGTCTATGCACCTGTGCTGTATTAAAGCAGTATAGCAGCTCTCTGTGTAAGTGTTCACCTCTTTGTATACTGTCTATGTACGTGTGCTGTATTATGGCAAAATCTTGGCTCTGTGTGTAAGTGTTCACCTGTTCATATATTTTCTATGTACATGTGCTGTATTAAGTCAGTATAGCGGCTCTGTGTAAGTGTTCACCTGTATGTATACAGTCTATGCACGTGTGCTGTATTAAGGCAGCATAGAAGCTCTCTGTGTAAGTGTTCTCCTGTTTCAATACTATCTATGCAAGTGTGCTGTATTAAGGCAGCATAGCGGCTCTCTGTGTAAGTGTTAACCTGTTTGTATATGGCGTATCCCCGTGTGCTGTATAAGGCAGCATAGCTGCTCTCTTTTTGAGTGTTCACCTGTTTCTATACTGTCTATGCACGTGTGCTGTCTTAAGGCAGCATAGCAGGTCTCTGTGTAAGTGTTCACCTTTATGTGTACTGTCTATGCATGTGTGCTGTATTAAGGCAGCATAGCGGCTCTGTGTGTAAGGGTTCACCTGTTTGTATACTGTCTATCAACGTGTGCTCTATTGAGGCAGCATAGAAGCTCTCTGTTTAAGTGTTCACCTGTTTGTATGCTATTTATGCACATTTGCTGTATTTAGGCAACATAGAGGCTCTCTGTGTAAGTGTTCACCTGTACGTACATTGTCTATGCACATGTGCTGCATTAAGGCTGCATAGCGGCTCTCTGAGCAAGTGTTCACCTATATGTATACAGTCTATGCACGTGTGCTCTATTAAAGCAGCATAGCGGTTCTCTGTGTAAGTGTTCACCTGTTTGTATACCGTCT
Source organism: Xerus rutilus (assembly GCA_028644305.1). Classification (NCBI taxonomy): domain Eukaryota; kingdom Metazoa; phylum Chordata; class Mammalia; order Rodentia; family Sciuridae; genus Xerus; species Xerus rutilus. The sequence goes on from JAQQSJ010000020.1 coordinate 5,327,866, forward strand.
ATGTACGTGTGCTGTATTAAGGAAGCGTAGATTCTCCGTGTATAATTGTTAACCTGTTTGTATACTGTGTATGCACGTGTGCTGTATTAAGGCAACATAGAAGCTCTCTGTGTTAGTGTTCACCTTTTGTATACTGTCTATGCACAGGTGCTGTATTAAGGCAGCATAGCGGCTCTCTGTGTAAGTGTTCACCTGTGTTTATACGGCGTATTCTCGTGTGCTGTTTCAAGGCAGCATAGCGGCTCTCTTTGTGAGTATACACCTGTTTGTATACTGTCTATGCACGTGTTCTGTCTTAAGGCAGCATAGCAGGACTCTGCGTAAGTGTTACCTGTTTGTATACTGTCTATGCACGTGTGCTGTATTAAGGCATTATAGCAGCTCTGTGTGTAAGTGTTCACCTGATCATATACTGTCGATGCATGTGTTCTGTATTAAGGCATCATAGCAGCTCTCTGTGTAAGGGTTCACCTGTTTGTATACTGTCTATGAACGTGTGCTGTATTAAGGCAGCCTATCAGGTCTCTTTCTAAGTGTTCAACTTTTTGTATACTGTCTGTGCACGTGTGCTGTCATAAGGCAGCATAGCGGCTCTCTGTGTAAGTGTTCACCTGTATGTATATTGTCTATGCACATGTGCTGTATTAGGGAAACATAGCGTCTCTCTCTGTAAGTGTTCACCTATATGTATATAGTCTATACACGTGTTCGGTATTAATGCAGCATAGCGGCTCTCTGTGTAAGTGTTCATCTGTATGTATAGTGTCCATGCACATGTGGTATTTTAAGGCAGCATAGCAGCCCTATGTGTAAGTGTTCACCTGTTTGTATACCGTCTATGCACGTGTGCTGTATTCAGGCGGCATATCAATTCTCTGTGTAACTGCTCACCTGTTTGTATACTGTCTATGCGTGTGTGTTGTATTAAGGCAGCATAGCGGCTCTCTGTGTAAGACTTCACCTGTTTGTTTACCGTCTATGCACGTGTGCTTTATTACGGCTGCATAGCAGCTATCTTTTTAATTGTTCACCTGTTTGTATACACTCTGTGCACTTGTCCTGTATTAAGGGAGCATAGCAGCTCTCTTGTAAGTGTTAAACTGTTTGTGTATGCGTATCCCCGTGTGCTGTTTTAAGGCCGCATAGCAACTCTCTTTGTGAGTGTTCACCTGTTTGTATACTGTCTATGCACGTGTTCTGTCTTAAGGCAGCATAACAGCACCCTCTGTAAATGTTCACCTGTTTGTATACTCTCTTTGCACGTGTGCTGTATTAAGGCAGCATAGCGGTTCTCTGTGTATGTGTTCACCTGTTTGTATACTGTCTATGCACGTGTGCTCTTTTAAGGCAGTATAGCAGCTCTTTGAGTAAGTATTCATCTGTATGTAAACTCTATATGCTCGTGCGCTATCGCAAGGCAGCCTAGTGGATCTCTGTGTAAGTGTTCACCAGTTTGTATACTGTATGCACGTGTACTGTGTTAAGGCAGCGTAGCAGCTCTCTGTGTAAGTGTTCACCAGTTTGTATACTGAATATGCACGTGTGCTGTATTAAGGCAGCATAGCATCTCCCTGTGAATGTGTTAACCTCTTTGTATACTGTGTATGCCCGTCTGGTGTTTTAAGGCAGCATAGCGGCTCTTTTAGTGAGTGTTCACCTGTTTGTATACTTTCTATGCACGTGTGCTGTCTTAAGGCAGCATAGCAGGTCTCTGTGTAAGTGTTCAACTGTTTGTATTCTGTCTATGCACGTGTGCTGTATTAAGGCAGCATAGCAGCTCTTTGTGTAAGAGTTCACCTCTTTGTATACTGTCTATGCACATGTGCTGTATTAAGGCAACATAGCAGCTCTCTGTGTGAGTGTTCACCTGTATGTATACTGTCTATGCTCGTGTGCTGTATTAAGGCAACATAGTGGCTCTCTGTGTAAGTGTTCACCTGTTTGTATGTTGTCTATGCACATGTGCTGTATTAAGGCAGCATAGCGGCTCTCTGTGTACGTGTTCAAGTGTATGTATACAATCTATGCACGTTTGCTGTATTAAGGCAGCATAGCGGCTTTCTGTGTAAGTGTTCACCTGTATGTATATTGTCCATGCACATGTGGTATTTTAAGGCAGCATAGCAGGTCTCTGTGTAAGTGTTCACCTGTTTGTATACTATGTATGCGTGTGTGCTGTATAATGGCAGCATAGCGGCTTTCTGTGTAAGTGTTCACCTGTTCATATACCGTTTATACACGAGTGCTGTAATAATGCAGCATAGCAGCTCTCTGTGCAAGTGTTCACCTTTTTGTATACCGTCTATGCACGTGTGCTGTATTAAGGCAGCATAGCGGTTCTCTGTGTAAGTGTTCACTTGTTTTTACACCGTCTATACACGTGTGCTGTAATAAGGCAGCATACCACCTCCCTTTGTAGGTGTTAACCGTTTGTATACGGCGTATCCCCGTGTGTGTTTTGAGGCAGCATAGCGGCTCTCTTGTGAGTGTTCACCTGTTTGTATACTGTCTTTTCACTTGTTCTGTCTTAAGGCACTATAGCACCTTCTTTTGTAAGTTTTACCCTGTTTTTATACTTCGTATGCCCATGTGCTGTTTATAGGCTGCACAGCTGCTCTCTTTTTGAGTGTTCACCTGTTTGTATACCGTCTATGCACGTGTGCTGTATTAAGGCAACCAGCGGCTCTCTGTGTAAGTGTTCACCTGTTTGTATACCTTCTATGATGTGTGCTATATTAAGGCAGCATAGCGACTCTCTGTGTAAGTGCTCACCTGTTTGTATACTGTCTATGCGTTTGTGCTGTTTTAAGGCAGCATAGCGGTTCTCTGTGTAAGAGTTCACCTATTTGTATACCGTCTATGCACGTGTGGTGTATAAAGGCAGCATAGCAGCTGTCTGTGTAAGTGTTCACCTTTTTGTATAATGTCTATGCACGTGTGCTGTATTAGGGCAGCATAGCAGCTCTCTGTGTAAATATTCTCCTGCTTGTATACTGTCTATGCACGTGTGCTGCATCAAGGCAGCAGAGCATTTCTTTTTGTAATGTTCAAATGTTTCTATAATGTCTATACACGTGTGCTGTATTAAGGTGCGATAGCAGCTCTCTGTGTAAGTGTTCACCTGATTGTATACACTCTATGTACTTGTCCTGTATTATGGGAGCATAGATCCTCCCTGTGTAAGTGTTAACCTGTTTGTATACTGCGTATGCCCATGTGCTGTTTTAATGCAGCATAGCAGCTCTGTTTGTTTGTGTTCACCTGTTTGTATACTATCTATGCACGTGTGCTGGCTTAAGACAGCATAACCGGTCTTTGTGTAAGTGTTCCCATGTTTGTATCCTGCCTATGCGTGTGTGCTATATTAAGGCGGAATAGAGGCTTTCTGTGTAAGTGTTCACCTCTTTGTATACTGTCTATGCACGTGTGCTGTATTGAGGCAGCATAGATCCTCCCTGTGTAAGTGTTAACCTGTTTGTATATTGCGTATGGCCATTTGCTGTTTTAATGCAGCATAGCTGCTCTCTTTGTAAGTGTTCACCTGTGTTTAGGGCGTATCCTCGTGTGCTGTGTCAAGGCAGCATAGCGGCTCTCTTTGTGAGTGTTCACCTGTTTGTATACTGTCTATGCACGTGTTCTGTCTTCAGACAGCATAGCAGGACTCTGCGTACGTGTTACATATTTGTATACTGTCTATACACGTGTGCTGTGTTAAGGCATCATAGCAGCTCTGTGTGTAAGTGTTCGCCTGATCATATACTGTGGATGCACGTGTGCTGTATTAAGGCATCATAGCAGCTCTCTGTGTAAGGGTTCACCTGTTTGTATACTGTCTATGAACGTGTGCTCCATTAAGGCAGCATAACGTCTCTCTCTGTAAGTGTTCAACTGTTTGTATACTGTCTATGCACATGTGATGTATTAAGGCAACATAGCGGCTCTATGTATAAGTGTTCACCTGTATGTATACTGTCTATGCTCTTTTGCTATTAAGGCAGCATAGCAGCTCTTTGAATAAGTGTTCACCTGTATGTAACTCTATATGCTCGTGTGCTATTGTATGGCAGCCTAGTGGCTCTCTGTGTAAATGTTCACTTTTTTGTATACTGTCTATTCACGTGTGCTGTATTAAGGCAGCATAGCAGCTCTCTGTGTAATTGTTCACCTCTTTGTATACTGTCTATGCACGTGTGCTGTATTAAGGCAGCATAGCAGCTCCCTGTGTAAGTGTTAACCTGTTTGTATACTGCGTATGAACGTCTGCTGTTTTAAGGCAGCCTAGCGGCTCTCTTTGTGAGTGTTCACCTGTTTGTATACTTTCTATGCCCGTGTGCTTTCTTAAAGCAGCACAGCAGGTCTCTGTGTAAGTATTCACCTGTTGGTATACTGTCTATGCACATGTGCTGTATTAAGGCAGCATAGCAGCTCTCTGTGTAAGTGTTCATCTGTTTATATACTGTCTTTGCACGTGTGCTGTATTAAGGCAACATAGTGGCTCTCTGTGTAAGTGTTCACCTGTTCGTATATTGTCTATGCACATGTGCTTTATTAAGGCAGCATAGCGGCTCTCTGTGTACTTGTTCACCTGTATGTATACAGTCTATGCACGTTTGCTGTATTAAGGCAGCATAGCGGCTTTCTGTGTAAGTGTTCACCTGTATGTATAGGGTCCATGCACATGTGGTATTTTAAGGCAGGATAGCAGCTCTCTGTGTAAGGGTTCACCTGTTTGTAAACTGTCTATGCGTGTGTGCTGTATTAAGGCAGCATAGCGGATTTCTGTGAAAGTGTTCACCTGTTCATATACCGTCTATACACGTATGCTGTATTAATGCAGCATAGCATCTCTCTGTGCAAGTGTTCACCTGTTTGTATACCGTCTATGCACGTTTGCTGTATTAAGGCAGCATAGCCGCTCTCTGTGTAAGGCTTCACCTCTTTTTATACCGTCTATGCACGTGTGCTGTATTAAGACATCATAGCATCTCCATTTGTAAGTGTTATCCTTTTTGTATGCGGCGTATCTCTGTGTGTGTTATGCGGCAGTATAGCGTCTCTCTTTTTGAGTGTTCACCTGTTTGTATACTGTGTATTCACGTGTTCTGTCTTAAGGCAGCATAGCACCTTTCTGTGAAAGTATTATCCCATTTGTATTATCCCATGTGCTGTTTATAGGCAGCATAGCTGCTCTTATTTTGAGTGTTCACCTGTTTCTATACTCTGTATGCAAGTGTGCTGTCTTAAGGCAGCATATCATGTCTTTTTGTAAGTGTTCAACGTTTTGTATACTGTCTATGCACGTGTGCTGTATTAAGGCAGCATAGTGGCTCTCTGTGTAAGTGTTCACCTGTTTGTATGCTGTCTATGCACATGTGCTGAATTAAGGCAACATAGTAGCTCTCTGTGTAAGTGTTCACCTGTATGTATATTGTCTATGCACATGTGCGGTATTAGGGAAACATAGCGGCTCTCTGTGTAAGTGTTCACCTATATGTATATACTCTGTGCACGTGTGCTGTATTAATGCAGCATACCGGCTGTCTGTGTAAGTGTTCATCTGTATGTATAGTGTCCATGCACATGTGGTATTTTAAGGCAGCATAGCGGCTCTCTGTGTAAGTGTTCACCTGTTTGTATATCGTCTATACATGTGTGCTGTATTAAGGCAGCATATCAACCCTCTTTCTAACTGCTCACCTGTTTGTATACTGTCTATGTGTGTGTGCTGTATTAAGACGGCTCTCTGTGTAAGACTTCACCTGTTTGTATACCGTCTATGCACATGTGCTTTATTAAGGCTGCATAGCAGCTGTCTGTGTAAGTGTTCACCTGTTTGTATACTGTCTATGCACGTGTGCTGTATTAGGGCAGCATAACAGCTCTCTGTGTAAGTTTTCACCTGTTTGTATACACTCTTTGCATGTGTCCTGTATTAAGGGAGCATAGCACCTCTCTGTGCAAGTGTTAAACTGTTTGTGTACTGCGTATCCCCGTGTGCTGTTTTAAGGCAGCATAGCAACTCTCTTTGTGAGTGTTCACCTGTTTGTATACTGTCTATGCATGTGTTCTGTCTTAAGGCAGCATAGCAGCACTCTGTGTAAATGTTCACCTGTTTGTATACTCTCTATACACGTGTGCTGTATTAAGGCAGCATAGCGGCTCTCTGTGTAAGTGTTCACCTGTTTCTATACTGTCTGTGCACGTGTGCTGTATTAAGCCTGCATAGCAGCTCTCTGTAAGGGTTCACCTGTTTGTTTACTGTCTATGCACGTGTGCTGTATTAAGGCAGCATCACATTTCTCTTTGTAAGTGTTCACCTGTTTGTATACTGTCTATGCACGTGTGTGGTATTAAGGCAGCTTAACGTCTCTCTGTGTAAGTGTTCACATGTTTGTATACTCTCTATGCACGTGTGATCTTTTAAGGCAGCATAGCTGCCCTCTATGTAAGTGTTCAAATGTATGTGTACGATCTAGGCACTTGTTCTGTATTAAGGCTGCATCGCAGCTGTCTGTTTAAGTGTTCACCTGTTTGTATACTGCCTATGCATGTTTGCTGTATTAAGACAGCATAGCAGCTCTCTGTGTAACTGTTCAACTGTATGTATACAGTCTATGCACGTTTGCTGTATTAAGTCAGCAAAGCAGCTCCCTGTGTAAATGTTCATCTGTTGGGATACACTCTATCAACTTGTGGTGTATTAAGGCAGCATAGTGGCTCTCTGTGTAAGTGTTCACCTGTTTGTATACCGACTATGCACGTGTGCTTTATTAAGGTAACATAGAGGTTCTCTATGTAGTGTTCACCTGTGTGTATACCGTCTATGCACGTGTGCTGTATTGAGGCAGCATAGTGGCTCTCTGTGTAAGCGTTCACCTGTTTGTATACTGTCTATGCACGTGTGCTGTATTAAGGCAGCATAGCAGCTTTCTGTGTAAGAATTCACCTGTTTGTATACTGTCTATGCACGTGTGCTGTATTATGGCAGCATAGCAGCCCTCTGTGTAAGTGTTCACCTGCTTGTATACTGTCTATGCACGTGCGCTGCATCAAGGCAGCTTAGCAGCTCTTTGTGTAAAAGTTCACATATTTGTATAATATCTATGCACGTGTGCAGTATTTTAGGGAGCATAGTAGCTCTCTGTGTAAGTGTTCACCTGATTGTATACACTCTATGCACGTATGCTCTATTAAAGGAGCATAGCAGCTCCCTGTGTAAGTGTTCCCATGTTTGTATACTGTCTATGCACGTGTGCTCTTTTAAGGCAGAATAGCAACCCTCTGTGTAAGTGTTCAAATATTTGTATACTGTCTATTCACGTGTGCTGTATTAAGGCAGCATCGCAGCTGTCTGTGTAAGTGTCCACCTGTTTGTATACTGTCTATGCACTTGTGCTGTATTAAGGCAGCATAACAGCTCTCCGTGTATCTGTTCACCTGTAGGTATACAGTCTATGCACCTGTGCTGTATTAAGTCAGCATAGCGGCTGTCTGTGTAAGTGTTCACCTGTATGTATACTGTCTATGCACGAGTGCTAATTTTAGGGAGGACAACAGCTCTCTGTGTAAGTGTTCACCTGTACGTATACTGTCTATGCACGTGTCTTTTATTAAGGCAACATAGCGGCTCGCTATGTAAGTGTTCACCTGTATGTATACTCTATATGCTCGTGTGCTATTTTAATGCAGCCTAGTGGCTCTCTGTGTAAGTATTTACCTCTTTGTATACTGTCTATTCACGTGTGCTGTATTAAGGTAGCATAGCACTTCCGTGTGTAAGTGTTAACCTGTTTGTAAACTGCGTATGCCCGTCTGCTGTTTTAAGGCAGCATAGCGACTCTCTTTGTGAGTGTTCACCTTTTGTATAGTTTCTATGCACGTGTGCTGTTAAGGCAGCATAGCAGGTCTCTGTGTAAGTGTTCACCTGTTTGTATACTGTCTATGCACGTGTGCTGTATTAAGGCAGCATAGACCAAAACTGTGTAATTTTCCACTTGTTTGTATACTGCGTATGCCTGTGTGCTGTATTAAGGCAACATAGCGGCTCTCTTTGTTAGTGTTCACCTTTTGTATACTGTCTATGCACATGTGCTTTATTAAAGCAGCATAGCGGATCTCTGTGTAAGTGTTCACTTCTTTGTATACCTTCAATACACGTGTGCTGTATTAAGGCAGCATAGCAGCTCTCTGTGTAAGTGTTCACCTGTGGTTATACGGTGTATCCCCGTGTGCTGTTTCAAGGCACCATAGTGGCTCTCTTTGTGAGTGTTCACCTGTTTGTATACTGTCAATGCACGTGTTCTGTTTTAAGGCAAAATAGCAGGACTCTGTGTAAGTGTTACTTGTTTGTATACTGTTTATGCACGTGTGCTGTATTAAGGCATCATAGCAACTCTCTCTGTAAGTGTGCACCTGATTGTATACTGTCTATGCACGTGTGCTGTATTAAGGCATCATAGCAACTCTCTGTGTAAGTGTTCACCTGTTTGTATACTGTCTATAAACATGTGCTGTATTAAGACAGCATAACGGCTCTCTCTGTAAGTGTTCAACTCTTTGTATACTGTTTATGCACATGAGATGTATTAAGGCAATATAGCGGCTTTATATGTAAGTGTTCCCCTCTATGTATACTGTCTATGCTCGTGTGCTGTATTAAGGCAGCATAGGGCCTCTCTGTGTAAGTGTTCACCTGTATGTATACTGTCTATGCTCGTGTGCTATTTTAAGGCAGCATAGCAGCTCTTTGTGTAAGTGTTCACCTTTATGTAAACTCTATATGCTCATGTGCTATTGTAAGGCATCTAGTGGCTCTCTGTGTAATTGTTCACCTGTTTGTATTCTGTCTATGCACATGTGCTGTTTTAAGGCAGCATAGCAGCTCTCTGTGTAAGTATTCACCTTTTTGTATACTGTCTATGAACGTGTGCTGTATTAAGGCAGCATAGCATCTCCCTGTGAATTTGTTAACCTGTTTTTATACTTAGTATGCCCGTCTGCTGTTTTCGGGTAGTATATCGGCTCTCTTTGTGAGTGTTCACCTGTTTGTACACATTCTATGCACGTGTGCTGTCTTAAGGCAGCATAGCAGGTCTCTGTTTAACAGTTCACCTGTTTATATACTGTCTATGCACGTGTGCTGTATTAAGGCAGTATAGCAGCTCTCTCTGTAAGTGTTCACCTGTTTGTATACAGTCTATGCACGTGTGCTGTTTTAAGGCAACATAGCGGCGCTCTGTGTAAGTGTTCACCTGTTTGTATACCGTCGGTGCACGTGTGCTGTATTAGGGCAGTATAACAACTCTCTGTGTAAGTATTCACCTGTTTGTATACATTATGTGCACGAGTCCTGTATTAAGAGAGCATAGCAGCTCTCTGTGTAAGTGTTCAAATGTTTGTATACTCTCTATGCACGTTTGCTGTCTTAAGGCAGCATAGCAGGTCTCCATGTAAGTTTTCACCTGTTTGTATACTGTCTATGCACGTGTGCTGTACTAAGGCAGCATAGCAGCTCTCTGTGTAAGTTTTCACCTGTTTGTATACAATCTATTCACGTGTGCTGTCTTAAGACAGCATAGCGGCTTTCTGTGTAAGTATTCACCTGTTTGTATACCGTCTTAGCACCTGTGCTATATTAAGGCACAATAGCAGCTCTTTGTGTAAGTGTTCAGCAGTGTGTATACTGTCTATGGACGTGTGCTGTATTAAGGCAGCATAGCCTCTCTCTGTAAGTGTTCATCTGTTTTTGTACCATCTATGCTTGTGTGCTCTATTAAGGCAGCATAGTGGCTCTCTGTGTAAGAGTTCACCTGTTTGTATATCGTCTATGCACTTTTGCTATATTTAGGCAGCATAGCACCTTTTTGTGTGAGTGTTAACCTGTTTGTATACTGCGTATCCCCGTGTGCTGTGTGAAGGCAGCATAGCAACTCTCTTTGTGAGTGTTCACCTGTTTCTATACTGTCTATGCACGTGTTCTGTCTTAAGGCAGCATAGCAGCACTCTCTGTAAGTGTTGACCTGTTTGTATACTCTCTATGCACGTGTGCTGTATTAAGGCAGCCTATCGGCTCTCTGTGTAAGTTTTCACCTGTTTGTATACTGTCTATGAACGTGTGCTGTATTAAGGGAGCATAGCAGCTCTCTGTGTAAGTTTTCACCTGTTTGTAATCTTTCTATGCACGTGTGCTGTATTATGGCAACATCGTGGATCTCTGTCTAAGTGTTCACCTGTTCGTATATTGTCTATGCACATGTGCTGTATTAAGGCAGTATAGCGGCTCTCTCTGTAAGTGTTCACCTGTATGTATACAGTCTATGCACGTGTGCTGTATTATTGCAGCATAGAAGCTCTCTGTGTAAGTGTTCACCTGTATGTATACTGTCCATGCACATGTGCTATTTTAAGGCAGCATAGCAGCTCTATTTGTAAGTGTTCACCTCTTTGTATACTGTCTATGCGTGTGTGCTGTATTAAGGCACCATAGCAGCTTTCTGTATAAGTGTTCACATTTTTTATACCGTCTATGTATGGGTTCTGTATTAAGGCAGCATAGCGGCTCTCTGTGTAAGTTTTTATGTGGTTTTATACCGTCTATGCACGTGCTGTATTAAGGCAGCATAGCACCTCCCTGTGTAAGTGTTAACCTTTTTGTATAGGGCGTATCCCCGTGTGCTGATTTAAGGCAGCATAGCAGCTCTCTTTGTGAGTGTTCACGTGTTTATATACTGTCTATGCACGTGTTCTGTCTTAAGGCAGCATAGCACCTCTCTGTGTAAGTGTTAACCTGTTTGTATACTGCGTATGACCGTGTGCTCTTTTCAGGTAGCATAGCTGCTCTCTTTTTGAGTGTTCACCTGTTTGTATACTGTCTATGCATGTGTGCTGTCTTATGGCAGCTTAGCAGGTTTCTGTGTAAGTGTTCACCTTTTTGTAAACTGTCTTTGCACGAGCACTGTTACGGCAGCATAGCGGCTCTCTGTGTGAGTGTTCACCTGTTTGTATACTGTCTGCGCATGAGTGCTGTATTAAGGCAGCATAACAGCTCTCTGTTTAAGTGTTCAACTGTTCATATGCTGTCTATGCACGTGTGCTGTATTAAGGCAACATAGTGGCACTCTGTGTAAGTGTGCACCTGTTCGTATATTGACTATGCACATGTGCTGTATTAAGGCAGCATAGCTGCTCTCTGTGTAAGTGTTCATCTTTATGTATACAGTCTATGCATGTGTGCTGTGTTAAGGCAGCATAGCAGCTCTCTTTGTAAGTGTTCACCTGTTTGTATACTGTCTATGAACGTGTGCCGAATTAAGGCAGAATAGCGGCTCTCTGAGTAAGTGTTCACCTGTTTGTATACTGTCTATGCACGTGTGCTGTATTAAGGAAGCATAGCGGCTCTCAGTGTAAGTGTTTACCTGTCTAAATACTGTATGCACATATGCTGTATTAAGGCAGTATCGCGGCTCTCTGTGTAAGTGTTCACCTGTTTGTATACTGTCTATGCACGTGTGCTGTATTAAGGCAGCATAGCAGCTCTGTGTATGTGTTCACCTGTTTGTATGCTGTCTATGCACGTGTGCTGTATTAAGGCAACATAGTGGCTCTCTGTGTAAGTGTTCACCTGTTCGTTTATTGTCTATGCACATGTGCTGTATTAAGGCAGCATAGTGGCTCTCTGTGTAAGTGTTCACCTATATGTATACAGTCTATGCATGTGTGCTGTATTAAGGCACCTTAGCGGCTCACTGTTTACGTGTTCACCTGTTTGTATAGCGTCTATGCCCGTATGCTCTATTTAGGCAGTGTAGTGGCTCTCTGTGCAAGAGTTAAACTGTTTGTATACGGTCATATACGTGTGCTGTATTAAGGAAGCATAGCGGCTCTCAGTGTAAGTGTTTACCTGTCTGAATACTGTATGCACATGTGCTGTATTAAGGCAGTATCGCGGCTCTCTGAGTAAGTGTTCACCTGTTCGTATATTGTCTATGCACATGTGCTGTATTAAGGCAGCATAGCGGCTCTCTGTGTATGTGTTCACCTGTTTATATACCGTCTATGCACGTGTGCTGTATTAAGGCAGCATAGCGGCCCTCTGTGTAAGTGCTCACCACTTTGTATACCTTCTATGCATGTGTGCTGTATTAAGGCAGCATAGCAGCTGTCTGTGTAAGTGTTCACCTGTGTGTTTACTGTGTATGCACGTGTGCTCTATTAGGGCAGCATAACAGCTCTCTGTGTAAGTGTTCACATGCTTGTATACTGTCTATGCATGTGTCCTCTATCAAGGCAACATAGTGGCTTTCCGTGTAAGTGTTCACTTGTTTATACTGTCTAGGCATGTGTGCTGTATTAATGCAACTTAGATCCCTGTGTAAGTGTTAACCTGTTTGTATACTGCGTATGTGCATGTGCTGTTTTAAGGCAGCATAGCCGCTCTCTTTGTGTTCACCTGTTTGTATACTGTCTATGCACGTGTGCTGTTTTAAGGCAGCATAGCAGGTCTCCGTGTAAGTGTTCAACTGTTTGTAAACTGTCTATGCACGTATGCCGTATTTAGGCAGAATAGCAGCTCTCTGTGTAAGTGATCACCTCTTTGTATACTATCTATGCACGTGTGCTGTCTTAAGGCAGCATAGCGGCTCTCTGTGTAAGTGTTCACCTGTTTGAATGCACTCTATGCACGTGTGCTGTATTAAGAGACAATAGCAGCTATCTGTGTAAGTTTTCAAATATTTGTATACTGTCTATGCGTGTATGCTCTATTAAGGAACCATAGCGGCTTTATGTGTAAGTGTTCACCTGTTTGTATACTGTTTATGCACGTGTGCTGTATTAAAGCTGCATCGCAGTTGTCTGTGTAAGTGTTCACCTGTTTGTATTCTGTCTATGAATGTGTGCTGTATTAAGGCAGCATAACAGCTCTCTATGTAACTGTTCACCTGTATATACACAGTCTATGCACGTGTGCTGTATTAAGGCCGCATAGCGGCTCTCTGTGTAAGTATTCACCTATATTTATACTGTCTATGCACGTGTGCTATTTTAAGGCAGCATAACAGCTCTCTGTGTTAGTGTTCACCTGTTTGTATACTGTCTATGAACGTGTTCTTTATTAAGGCAAAATAACTACTCTCTGTGTAAGTGTTCACCTGTTTTTATACTGTCTATGCACATGTGCTGTATTAAGGCAGCATAGCGGCTCTCTGTGAAAGAGTTCACCTATTTGTATACCGACTATGCACCTGTGCTGTATCAATGCAGCAAGCAGCTGTCTGTGTAAGTGTTCACCTGTTTGTATACTATCTATGCACGTGTGCTGTATTAGGGTAGCATAACAGCTCTCTTTGAAAGTTTTCACCTGCTTGTATACTCTCTATGCACTTGTGCTGCATAAAAGAAGCATAGCAACTCTTTGTGTAAATGTTCACATGTTTGTATAATGTCTATGCACGTGTGCTGTATTAAGGTAGCATAGCAGCTCTCTGTGTAAATGTACACCTGTTGGTATACACTCTATGCACTTGTGCTGAATTAAAGGAGCTCAGCAGCTCTCTGTGTAAGTGTTCACCTGTTTGTACACTGTCTATGCGTGTGTGCTCTATTAAGCCATCATAGTGGCTCTCTGTGTAAGTGTTCACCTGTTTGTATACTGTCTATGCACGTGTGCTGTATTAAGGCAGCATAGACCCTCCCTGTGTAAGTTTTACCGTGTTTGTATACTGCGTATGCCCGTGTGCTGTTTTAGGCAGCATAGCGGCTCTCTTTGTAAGTGTTCTCCTGTTTGTATACTGTCTATGAACATGTGCTGTATTAAGGCAGCATAGCACCTCCCTGTGTAAGTGTTAAACTGTTTGTATACTGCGTATCCCCGAGTGCTGTTTTAAGGCAGCATAGCGGCTCTCTTTGTGAGTTTCCACTTGTTTGTATACTGTCTATGCACGTGTTCTGTCTTAAGGCAGCATAGCACCTCCCTGTGTAAGTGTTAACCTGTTTGTATACTTCATATGCCCGTGTGCTGTTTTAAGGCAGCATAGCTGCTCTCTTTTTGAGTGTTCACCTGTTTGTATACTGTCTATTCACGTGTGCTATCTTAAGGCAGCATAGCAGGTCTCTCTGTAAGTGTTCTCCTTTTGTATACTGTCTATGGGTGTGTACTGTATTAAGGCAGCATAGCGGCTCTGTGTGTAAATGTTCACCTGTTTGTATACTGTCTATGCATGTGTGCTGTATTAAGGAGCATAGCAGCTCTCTGTTAAGTGTTCACCTGTTTGTATGTTGTCTATGCACGTGTGCTGTACTAAGGCAACTTAGTGGCACTCTGTGTAAGTGTTCACCTGTTCATAAATTGATATGCACATGTGCTGTATTAAGGCAGCATAGCGGCTCTCTGTCTAAGTGTTCATCTTTATTTATAAAGTCTATGCACGTGTGCTGTATTAAGGCAGCATAGCGGCTCTGTGTAAGTGTTCACTGTATGTATACTGTCCATGCACATGGGCTATTTTAAGGCAGCCTAGCAGGTCTCTGTGTAAGTGTTCAACTGTTTGTATACTGTCTATACACGTGTTCTGTATTAAGCAGCATAGCAGTTTTCTGTGTAAGTGTTCACCTGTTTTTTTACTGTCTATGCATTTGTGCTGTATTAATGCATCATAGTAACTCTCTGTGTAAGTGTTCACCTGTTTGTATACTGTCTATGCACATATGTTGTATTAAGGCAGCATAGCGGCTCTCTGTGTAAGTGTTCACCTTTTTGTATACTGTCTATGCACGTGTGCTGTGTTAAGGCAGCATAGCAGCTCTCTGTGTAAGTGTTCAGCTCTTTGTATACTGTCTATGAAGTGTGCTGTATTAGTGCAGCATAGCATCTCCCTGTTAAAGTGTTAACCTTTTTGTATACTGAGTATGCCCGTCTGCTGTTTTAAGGCAGCTATTGGCTCTCTTTGTGAGTGCTCACCTGTTTGTATCCTTTCTATGCACGTGTGCTGTTCTAAGGCAGCATAGCAGGTCTCTGTATAAGTGTTCACCTGTTTGTATACTGTCTATGCACGTGTGCTGTATTAAGGCAGAATAGCAGCTCTCTGTGTGAGTGTTCACCTGTTTGTATACTGTCTTTGAACGTGTGCTGTATTAAGGCAGAATAGCGGCTCTCTGTGTAAGTGTTCACCTGTTTTTATACTGTCTATGCACATGTGCTGTATTAAGGTAGCATAGCACCTCCCTTTCTAAGTGTTAAACTGTTTGTATATGGCGTATCCCCGTGTGTGTTTTAAGGCAGCATAGCGGCCCTTTTTGGGAGTATTCACCTGTTTGTATATGGTCTATTCACATGTTCTGTTTTAAGGCAGCATAGCACCTCCCTGTTTAAGTGTTAAAATGTTTGTATACTTTGTATGCCCATCTGCAGTTTATAGACAGCATAACTGTTCTCTTTTTGAGTGTTCACCTGTTTGTATACTGTCTATGCACGTGCGCTGTCTTCAGGCAGCATGTCAGGTCTCTTTGTGAGTGTTCACCTTTTTGTATACTGTCTATGCACGTGTGGTGTATTAAGCCAGCATAGCGGCTCTCTGTGTAAGTGTTCACCTGTTTGTATACTGTCTATGCACGTGTGCTCTATTGAGGCAGAATAGCTGCTCCCTGTTTAAGTGTTCACCTGTTTGTGCTGTGTATGCACGTGTGCTATATTAAGGCAACATAGTGGCTCTCTGTGTAAGTGTTCACCTGTACGTATATTGTCTATGAACATGTGCTGTATTAGGGCAACATAACAGTTGTCTTTGTAAGTGTTCAACTATATGTATACAGTCCATGCACGTGTGCTGTATTAAGGCAACATAGCGGCTCTCTGTGTAAGAGTTCACCTATTTGTATACCGTTTATGCACGTGTTCGTTATTAGGGAAGCATAACAGCTCTCTGTGTCAGTGTTCACCTGTTTGAATACACTCTGTGCACGTGTCCTGTATTAAGGGAGCATAGCAGCTCTCTGTTGAAGAGTTCACCTGTTTGTATACCGTCTATGCACGTGTGCTGTATAAAGGCAGCATAGCAGCTTTCTGTGTAAGTGTTCAACTGTTTTATACTGTCTATGCACGTGTGCTGTATTACGGCAGCATAGCAGCTCTCTGTGTAAATATTTACCTTCTTGTATACTGTCTATGCACGTTTGCTTCATCAAGGCAGCACAGCATCTCTTTTTGTAAATGTTCACATGTTTCTATAATGTCTATACATGTGTGCTGTATTAAGGTGTTATAGCAGCTCTCTGAGTAAGTGTTCACCTGTTTATATACACTCTATGCACCTGTCTTGTATTAAGGGAGCATAGCAGCTCTCTGTGTATGTGTTCATATGTTTGTAAACTGTCTCTGCGTGTGAGCCATATTAAGGCAGAATAGAGGCTTTCTGTGTAATGTTCACTTCTTTGTATACTCTATATGCACGTGTGAGGTATTAATGCAGCACAGCACCTCCCTTTGTAAGTGTTAACCTGTTTGTATACTGCGTATGCCCAAGTGCTGTTTTAATGCAGCATAGCGACTCTCTTGTCAAGTGTTCTGTATTAAGGCAGCATAGCAGCTCTCTGTGTAAGTGTTCACCTGTTTGTATACCGTCTATGCAGGTGTTCTGTATAAAGGCAGCATAGCGGCTCTCTGTGTAAGTGTTCACCTGTTTGTATACCATCTATGCACGTGTGCTGTGTTAAGGCAGCATAGCGCCTCCCTGTGTAATTGTTAACCTGTTTGTATATGGCGTATTCCCGTGTGCTGTTTTAAGGCTGCATAGTGGCTCTCTTTGTGAGTGTTCACCTCTTTGTATACTGCCTGGAACGTCTTCTGTCTTAAGGCAGCATAGCACCTCCCTGTGTAAGTGTTAATTTGTTTGTATACTTCGTATGCCCGTGTGCTGTTTAAGGCAGCATAGCAGCTCTCTTTGTTAGTGTTCACCTGTTTGTATACTGTCTATACACGTGTTCTGTCCTAAGGCAGCATAGCAGCACTCTGTTTAAGTGTTCACCTTTTTGTATAATCTCTATGCACGTGTGCTGTATTAAGACAGCAGAAAGGCTCTCTGTGTAATTGTTCACCTGTTTGAATACTATTTATGCACGTGTGCTCTTTTAAGGCAGCATAGCATCTCCCTGTTAAAGTGTTAACCTGTTTGTATACTGAGTATGCCCGTCTGCTGTTTTAAGGAAGCATATCGGCACGCTTTGTGAGTGTTCACCTGTTTGTATACTTTCTATGCATGTGTGCTGTCTTAAGGCAGCATAGCAGGTCTCTGGGTAAGTGTTCACCTGTTTGTATACTGTCTATGAATGTGTGCTGTATTAAGGAAGCATAGCAGCTCTCTCTGTAAGTGTTCACCTGTTTGTATACTGTCTTTGCACATGTGCTGTATTAAGGCAGCATAGCAGCTCTCTGTGTAAGTGTTCACCTGTTCGTATATTGTATATGCACATGTGCTGTATTAAGGCAGCATAGCTGCTCTCTGTGTACGTGTTCACTTTTATGTATACAGTCTATGCACGTTTGCTGTATTAAGGCAGCATAGCGGCTCTCGGTGTAAGTGTTCACCTGTATGTATAGTGTCCATGAACATGTGGTATTTTAAGGCAGCATAGCAGCTCTCTGTGTAAGTGTTCACCTCTTTGAATACTGTCTATGCGTGTGTGCTGTATTCAGGCAGCATAGCGGCTTTCTTTGTAAGTGTTCAACTGTTCATATACCGTCTATACACGTGTGATGTATTAGTGCAGATTAGCAGCTCTCTGTGCAAGTGTTCACCTGTTTGTATACCGTCTATGCACGTGTGCTGTATTAATCAGCATAGCGGCTCTCTCAGTAAGTGTTCACCTGTTTTTATACCGTCTATGCACGTGTGCTTATTAAGTTAGCATAACACAACCCTTTGTAAGTGTTAACCTGTTTTTATATGGCGTAATCCGTGTTGTTTTAAGGCAGCATAGCGGCCCACTTTGTGATTGTTCACCTGTTTGTATACTGTCTATTCACGTGTTCTGTTTTAAGGCAGCATAGCACCTCCCTGTGTAATTTTTAACCTGTTTGTATACTTCGTATGCCCATGTGCTGTTTATAGGCAGCAGAGCTGCTCTCCTTTTGAGTGTTCACCTGCTTGTATACTGTCTATGCACGTGTGTTGTATTAAGGCAGCATAGCAGCTCTCTGTTTAAATGTTCACCTGTTTGTATACTGTCTATGCACGTGTGCTGTATTAAGGCAACATAGTGGCTCTCTGTGTATGTGTTCACCTGTACGTATATTGTCTATGCACATGTGCTGTATTAAGGCAGAATAGCGGCTCTCTGTGTAATTGTTGATCCTTATGTATACAGTCTGTGCACGTGTGCTGTATTAAGGCAGCATAGCACCTCTCTGTGTAAGTGTTCACCTGTATGTATACTGTCCATGCACATGTGCTATTTTAAGGCAGCATAGCAGCTTTCTTTGTAAATGTTCACCTGTTTGTATACGTTCTATGAACGTATGCTGTATTAAGGCACCATAGCGGCTCTCTGAGTAAGTGTTCACCTGTTTGTATACTGTCTATGCACGTGTGCTGTATTAAGGCAGCATAGCGGCTTTCTGTGTAAGTGTTTACCTGTCTGAATACTGTCTATGCACATGTGCTGTATTAAGGCAGCCTATCGGCTCTCTGTGTAAGTGTTCACCTGTTTGAATACTGTCTATGCACGGGTGCTGTATTAAGGCCGCATCGCAGCTCTCTCTGTAAGTGTTCACCTGTTTGTATACAGTCTATGCACGTGTGCTCTATTATGCCAACATCGTGGATCTCTGTGTAAGTGTTCACCTGTTTGTATACTGTCTATGTGTGTGTGCTGTATTAAGGCACCATAGCGGCTTTCTGTGTAAGTGTTCACCTGTTCGTATACCGTCTAAACACGTGTGCTGTATTAAGGCAGCATAGCAGCTCTCTGTGTAAGTGTTCACCATTTTTTATACCGTCTATGCACGTGTTCTGTATAAAGGCAGAATAGCGGATCTGTGTGTAAGAGTTCACCTGTTTGTATACCGTATATTCACGTGTGCTGTATTAAGGCAGTATAGCGGCTCTCTGTGTAATTTTGCTGTATGTATACTGTCCATGCACATGTGAAATTTTAAGGCAGCATAGCAGCTCTCTTTGTATGTGTTCACCTGTTTATATACTGTCTATGCATGTGTGCTGTATTAAGTCAACATATGGCTCTCCGAGTAAGTGTTCACCCGTTCGTATATTGTCTATGCACATGTGCTGTATTAAGGCAGCATAGCGGCTCTCTGTGTAAGTGTTCACCTGTTTGTATACCGTCTATGCACGTGTGCTGTATTAAGGGAGCATAGTGGCTCTCTGTGTAAGTGTTCACCTCTTAGTATACCGTCTATGCACGTGTGCCCTATTAAGGCAGCATAATGGCTCTCTGTGTAAGTGCTCACCTGTTTGTATATCGTCTTTGCACGTGTGCTGTATTAGGGCATCATAGCAGCTGTTTCTGTAATTGTTTACCTGTTTGTATACTGTGTGTGCACGTAAGCTGTATTAGGGCAGCATAACAGCACTGTGTGAAAGTGTTCACATGTTTGTATGCACTCTATGCATGTGTCCTGTATTAAGCGAGCATAGCAGCTCTCTAGGTAAGTGTTCACATGTTTGTATACTGTCTATGCGTGTGTGCTCTATTAAGGCAGCTTAGTGGCTTTCTGTGTAATTGTTCACCTGTTTGTATACTGTCTATGCACGTGTCCTGTCTTAAGGCAGCATAGCAGGTCTCTCTGTAAGTGTTCACCTGTTGTATACTGTCTGTGCACGTGTGCGGTATTAAGGCAGCATAGCAACTCTCTTTGTAAGTATTCACCGGTTTGTATACCGTCTATGCACGTGTGCTGTCTTAAGGCAGCATAGCGGCTCTCTGTGTTAGTGTTCACCTGTTTGTATACCGCCTATGCATGTGTGCTGTATTAAGGCGGCATAGCAGATCTCTGTGTAAATGTTCACCTGTGTGTGTACTGTCTATGCACGTGTGCTATATTAAGGCAGCAGAGCAGATCTCTGTGTAAGTCTTCATCTGTTTGTATACCGTCTATGCACGTGTGCTATAGTAAGGCAGCATACCGGCTCTCTGTGTAAGAGTTCACCTGTTTGTATACCGTCTATGCACGTATGCTGTATTAAGGATGCATAGCACCTCCCTGTGTGAGTGTTAACCTGTTTGTATATTGTGTTTCACGTGTGCTGTTTTAAGGCAGCATAGCGGCTCACTTTGTGAGTGTTCACCTGTTTGTATACTGTCTATGCACGTGTTCTGTCTTAAGGCAGCATATTAGCACTCTATGTAGGTGTTCACCTGTTTGTATACTCTCTATGCACGTGTGCTGTATTAAGGCAGCATAGTGGCTCTCTGTTTAAGTGTACACCTGTTTGTATACTGTCTATATACTTGTGCTGTATTACGGCAGCATAACTGCTCTCTGTGTACTGTTCACTCTTTGTATACTATCTATGCACGTGTGTTGTATTAAGGCAGAATAACAGCTCTCTGTGTAAGTGTTCACCTGTTTGTATACTGTGTATGCACGTGTGCTCTTTAAAGGCAGCATTGTAGCCCTCTGTGTAAGTGTTCAAATGTTTGTATACTTTCTATTCACGTGTGCTGTATTAAAGCTGCATCGCAGCTGACTGTGTAAGTGTTCACCTGTTTGTATACTGTCTATGCACGTGTGCTGGTTTAAGGCAGCATAACAGCTCTCTATGTAACGGTTCACCTGTATATATACAGTCTATGCACGTGTGCCGTATTAAGGCCGCATAGCAGCTCTCTGTGTAAGTATTCACATTTATGTATACTGTCTATGCACGTGTGCTATATAAACGCAGCATAGCAGCTCTCTGTGTAATTGTTCACCTGTTTGATAACTGTCTGTGAACGTGTTCTGTATTAGGCAAAATAACGGCTCTCTGTGTAAGTATTCATCTGTTTATATAGTGTCTATGCACATGTGCAGTATTAAGGTAGCATAGCGGCACTCAGTGTAAGAGTTCACCTTTTTGTATACCGACTAAGACCCTGTGCTGTATTAAGGCAGCATAGCAGCTGTCTGTGTAAGTGTTCACCTGTTTGTATACTGTCTATGCACGTGTTCTCTATTAGGTTAACATAACAGCTCTCTGTGAAAGTTTTCACCTGCTTGTATACTGTCTATGTACTTTTGCTGCATCAAGGGAACCTAGCAGCTCTTTGTGTAAATGTTCACATGTTTGTATAATGTCTATGCATGTGTGCTGTATTAAGGTAGCAGAGCAGTTCTCTGTGTAAGTGTTCACCTGTTTGTATACACTCTATACACTTTAGCTGTATTAAGGGAGCATATCAGCTCTCTGTGTAAGTGTTCAACTGTTTGTATACTGTCTAGGTGTGTGTGCTCTATTAAGGCATCATAGCGGCTTTCTGTGTAAGTGTTCACTTGTTTGTATACTGTCTATGCACGTGTGCTGTAATAAGGCAGCATAGATCCTCCCTGTGTAAGTGTTAACCTGTTTGTATACTGCGTATGCCCCTGTGCCTTCTTAAGGCAGCATAGTGGCTCTCTTTGTAAGTGTTCACCTGTTTGGATACTGTCTATGAACGTGTGCTGTATTAAGTCATCATAGCAGCTCTCTTTGTAAGTGTTCACCTTTTTGTATGCTGTCTATGTACATATGTTATATTAAGGCAGCATAGCGGCTCTCTGTGTAAGTGTTCACCTGTTTGTATACCATCTATGCACGTGTTCTGTATTAAGACAGCATAGCAGCTCTCTGTGTAAGTGTTCACCTTGTTTATACAGCGTATTTCCGCGTGCTGTTTTAAGGCAGCATAGCAGCACTCTTTGTGAGTGTTCACCTGTTTTTATACTGTCTATGTACTTGTTCAGTATTAAGGCAGAATAGCGGCTCTCTGTGTAAGTGTTCACCTGTTTGTATACGATCTATGCACGTGTGGTGTATTAAGGCATCATAGCAGCTTTATGTGTAAGTGTTCTCCTGTTTGTATACTGTCTGTGCTCGTGTGCTGTATTAAGGCATCATAGCAACTGTCTGTGTAAGTGTTCACCTGTTTGTATACTGTCTATGCACGTCTGCTGTATTAAGGCTGCATAACGGCTCTCGGTGTAAGTTTTCACTTGTTTGTATATTGTCTATGCACGTGTGCTCTCTTAAGGAACATAGCTGCCCTCTGTGTAAGTGTTTAAATGTTTGTATACTGTCTATGCACGTGTGCTGTATTAAGGCAGCATCGCAGCTGTCTGTGTAAGTGTTCACCTGTTTGTATACTGTCTATGCACGTGTGCTGTACTAAGGCAGCATATCAGCTCTCTGTGTATATGTTCACTTGTATGTATACAGTCTATTCACGTTTGCTGTATTAAGGCAGCCTAGTGGCTCTCTGTGTAAGTGTTCACCTGTTTGTATACTGTCTATGCACATGTGCCGTATTAAGGCAGCATAGCACCTCCCTGTGTAAGTGTTAACCTGTTTGTATACTGCGTATGACCGTGTGCCTTATTAAGGCAGCGTAGCTACTCTCTTTGTGAGTGTTCACCTGTTTGTATACTGTCTATGCATGTGTGCTGTCTTAAGGCAGCATAGCGGCTTTCTGTGTAAATGTTCACTTGTTTGTATACTGTCTATGCACGTGTGCTGAATTAATGCAGCATAGCATCTCTCTGTGTAAGAGTTCACCTCTTTGTATACTGCCTATGCACAAGTGCTGTATTATGGCAACATAACAGCTCTCTATGTAACTGTTCACCTGAATATATACAGTCTATGCATGTGTGCTGTATTAAGGCCGCATAGCGGCTCTCTGTGTAAATAATCACCTATATGTATACTGACTATGCACGTGTGCTAGTTTAAGGCAGCATAGCAGCTCTCTGTGTAAGTGTTCACTTGTTTGTATACTGTCTATGAACGTGTGCGGTATTAAGGCAGCATAACGTCTCTCTGTGTAAGTGTTCACCTGTTTGGATACTGTCTATGAACGTGTGCTGTATTAAGTCATCATAGCAGCTCTCTTTGTAAGTGTTAACCTGTTTGTATTCTGCGTATGACCGTGTGTTGTTTTAAGGGAGCGTAGCGGCTCTCTTTGTTAGTGTTCACCTGTTTTTGTACTGTCTATGCACGTGTGCTGTCTTAAGGCAGAATAGCAGGTCTCTGTGTTAGGTTTCACCTGTTTGTATACTGTCTATGCACGTGTGCTGTATTAAGGCAGCATAGCAGCTTTCTGTGTAAGTGTTCACCTGTTTGTATACTGTCTATGCTCGTGTGCTGTATTAAGGCTGTATAGCACCTTTCTGTGTAAGTGTTCACCTGTATGTATACTGTCTATTCACATGTGCTATTTTAATGCAGCATAGCAGGTCTCTTTGTAAGTGTTCCCCTGTTTTTATACAGTCTATGCGTGGGTGCTGTATTAAGGCAGCATAGCGGCTTTCTGTGTACGTGTTCACCTGTTCGTATACCGTCTATACACGTGTGCTGTATTAAGACAACATAGCAGCTCTCTGTGTAAGTGTTCATCTGTTTGTATACCGTCTATGCACGTGTGCTGTGTTAAGGCAGCATAGCACCTCCCTGTGTAAGCGTTAACCTGTTTGTATACGGCGTATCCCCGTGTGCTGTTTGAAGGTTGCAAAACGGCTCTCTTTGTGATTGTTCACCTGTTTGTATACTGTCTATGCACGTCTTCTGTCTTAAGGCAGCATAGAACCTTCCTGTATACGTGTTAATCTTTTTGTATACTTTATATGCCCGTGTGCTGTTTTAAGGCAGCATAGCGGCTCTCTTTGTTTGTGTTCACCTTTTTGTATACTGTCTATTAACGCGTTCTGTCTTAAGGCAGCATAGCAGCATTCTGTGTAAGTTTTCACCTTTTTGTATATTCTCTATGCACGTGTGCTGTATTAAGACAGCAGAGCGGCTCTCTTTGTAAGTGTTCACCTGTTTGAATACTGTCTATGCAAATGTGCTCTCTAAATGCAGCATAGCAGCTCTCTGTGTCAGTCTTCACCTGTTTATATACTGTCTATGCACGTGTGCTGTCTTAAGGCAGCATAGAAGGTCTCTGTGTGAGTGTTCACCTTTTTGTATACTGCCTAGCACGTGTGCTGTGTTAAGTCAGCATAGCGGCTTTCTGTGTAAGTGTTCACCTGTTTGTACACTGTCTATGCACGTGTTCTGTCTTAAGGCAGCATAGCAGCACTTTGTGTAAGTGTTCAACTGTTTGTATACTCTCTATGCAAGTATGCTGTATTAAGGCAGCATAGTGGCTCTCTGTGTAATTGTTCACCTGATTGTATACTGTCTATGCACGTGTGCTGTATTAAGGAAGCATAGCAGCTCTCTGTGTAAGTGTTCACCTGTTTGTATACTGTCTATGTACGTGTGCTGTATTAAGGCAGCGTAGCAGCTCTCTGTGTAATGTTCACCTCTTTGTATACTGTCTACGTACGTTTGTTGTATTAAGGCAGCATAACGGATCTCTGTGTAAGTGTTCACCTGTTTGTATACTGTCTATGCACGTGTGCTCTTTTAAGGCAGCATATCAGCCTTCTGTGTAAGTGTTCACCTGTTTGTATACTGTCTATGAACGTCAGCATAAGAGCTCTCTCTGTAACTGTTCACCTGTATGTATACAGTCTATGCACGTTTGCTGTATTAAGGCCGCATAGCGGCTCTCTGTGTAAGTATTCACTTATTTTTATACTGACTATGCACGTGTGCTATTTTAAGGCAGCTTAGCAGCTCTCTTTGTAAGTGTTCACCTGTTTGTATACTGTCTATGGACGTGTGCTGTATTAAGGCAGCATAGTGGCTCTCTGTGTAAGAGTTCACCTGTTTGTATACCGTCTATGCACGTGTGCTGTATTAAGGCAGCATAGCACCTCACGGTGTGAGTGTAAACCTGATTGTATTCTGCGTATGACCGTGTGCTGTTTTAAGGCAGCGTAGCGGCTCTCTTTGTGAGTTTTCACATGTTTGTATACTATCTATGCACATGGTTTGTCTTAAGGCAGCAGAGCAGGTCGCTGTGTAAATGTTCAGCTGTTTGTATACTGTCTATGCACATGTGCTGTATTAAGGCAGCATAGCGGCTCTCTGTGTAAGTGTTCACCTGTTTGTATACTGTCTATGCACGTTTGCTGTATTAAGGCATCATAGCAGCTTGCTGTGTAAGTGTTCACCATTTAGTATTCTGTCTATGCACATGTGTTGTATTAAGGCAGCATAGCGGCTCTCTCTGTGTAGGTGTTCACCTGTTTGTATACCGTCTATGCACGTGTGGTGTATTAAGGCAACATAGCAGCTCTTTGTGTAAGTGTTCACCTTGTGTATACAGCGTATCCCCGTGTGCTGTTTTAAGGCAGCATAACGGCTCTCTTTGTGAGTGTTCACCTGTTTGTATACTGTCTATGTACGTGTTCAGTCTTAAGGCAGCATAGCAGTAATCTGTTTAAGTGTTCACCTTTTGGTATACTCTCTAGGCACGTGTGCTGTATTAAGGCAGCATAGCGGCTCTCTGTGTAAGTGTTCACCTGTTTGTATACTGTCTATGCACGTATGCTGTATTAAGGCATCATAGCAGCTCTCTGTGTAAGTGTTCACCTGATTGTATACTGTTTATGAACGTGTGCTGTATTAAGGCAGCATAACGGTTCTCTGTATAAGTGTTAAGCTGTTTGTATACTGTCTATGCACGTGTGCTGTATTAAGGCAGCATAGTGGCTCTCTGTGTAAGTGTTCAACTCTATGTATACTGTCTATGCACGTGTGCTGTGTTAAGGCAGCATAGCACCTCCCTGTGTAAGTGTTAACGTGTTTCTATACTGCGTATGACCGTGTGCTGTTTTAAGGCAGCGTCGCGGCTCTGTTTGTGAGTCTTCACCTGTTTGTATACTGTCTATGCACGTGTGCAGTCTTAAGGCAGCAAAGCAGGTCTCTGTGTAAGTGTTCACCTGTTGTATACTGTCTATGCACATGTGATGTATTAAGGCAGCATAGCGGCTCTCTGTGTAAGTGTTCACCTGTTTGTATACTGTCTATGCACGTGTGCTGTTTAAAGCAGCATAGCAGCTCTCAGTGTAAGAGTTCACCTATTTGTATACTGTCTATGCACGTGTGCTGTATTATGTCAACACATTGGTTCTTTTTGTAAGTGTTCACCTGTTTGTTTATTGTTTATGAACATGTGCTGTATTAAGGCAGTATAGCGGCTCTCTGTGTAAGTGTTCACCTGTATGTATAGAGTCTATGCACGTGTGCTATATTAAGGCAGCATAGCACCTCTCTGTGTAAGTGTTCACCTGTATGTATACTGTCTATGCACATGTGCTATTTTAAGGCAGCATAGCAAATCTCTGTGTAAGTGTTCACCTGTTTGTATACATTCCATGCGTGGGTGCTGTATTAAAGCAGCATAGCGGCTTTCTGTGTAAGTGTTCACTTGTTCGTATACCATCTATACACGTGTGGTGTATTAAGGCAGCATAGCAGCTCTAGATGTAAGTGTTCACCTGTTTGTATACCGTCTATGCACTTGTGCTTTGTTAAGGCAGCTTGGCACCTCCCTGTGTAAGTGTTAACCTGTTTGTATACGGCGTGTTCCCGTGTGCTGTTTTAAGGCAGCATAGCGGCTCTCTTTGTGAGAGTTCACCTGTTTGTATACTGTCTATGCACGTGTTCTGTCTGAAGGCAGCATAGCACCTCCCTGTTTAAGTGTTAATCTGTTTGTATACTTCGTATGCCCGTGTGCTATTTTAAGGCAGCATAGCTGCTCTCTTTTTTAGTGTTCACCTATTTGTATACTGTCTGTGCACGTGTGTTGTCTTAAGGCAGCATAGCATGTCTCTGTGTAAGTGTTCACTTTTTGTATACTGCCTCTGCACGTGTGCTGTATTAAGGAAGCATAGCGGTTCTCTGTGTAAGTGTTCACCTGTTTGTATACCGTCTATGCACGTGTTCTGTATTAAGGTAGCATAGCGGCTCTCTGTGTAAGTGTTCACCTCTTTTTATACTGTCTATGCACGTGTGTTTTATTAAGGCAGCATAACGACTCTCTGTGTAAGTGTTCACCTGTTTGTATACTGTGTATGCACGTGTGCTCTTTTAAGGCAGCATAGCAGCCCTCTGTGTAAGTGTTCAAATGTTTTTATACTGTCTATGCACGTGTGCTGTATTAAGGCTGCAACGCAGCTTTCTGTGTAAGTGTTCACCTGTTTGTATACTGTCTATGCACGTGTGCTGTATTAAGGCACCAAAACAGCTTTTTATGTAACTGTTCACCTGTATGCATACAGTCTAGGCACGTGTGCTGTATTAAGGCAGCATAGTGGCTCCCTGTGTAAGTGTTCACCTGTATGTATACTGTCTATGCACATGTGCTGTTTTAAGACAGCATAGCAGCTCTCTGTGTAAGTGTTCACCTGTTTGTATACTGTCTATGAATGTGTGCTGTATTAAGGCAGTATAACGGCTCTCTGTGTAAGTGTTCACCTGTTTGTATACTGTCTATGCACATGTGATGTGGTAAGACACCACAGTGGCTCTCTGTGTAAGTGTTCACCTGTTTGTGTACTGTCTATACACGTGTGCTGTATTGAGGCTGCATAGCTGCTCTCTGTGTAAGTGTTCACCTGTTTGTATACCGTCTATGCACGTGTGCTGTATTGAAGCAGCATAGCGGCTCCTTGTGTAAGTGTTCACCTGTTTGTATACTGTCTATGCACGTCTGCTGAATTAAGGCAGTATAGCGGCTCTGTTTAAGAGTTCACCTGTTTGAATACCGACTATGCATGTGTGCTGTATTAAGGCAGCATAGCAGCTTTCTGTGTAAGTTTTCACCCGTTTGTATACTGTCTATGCACGTGTGCTGTATTAGGGCAGCATAGCACCTCTCTGTGTAAGTTTTCGCCTGCTTTTATACTGTCTATTCACGTGTGCTGCATCATGTCAGCATAGCAACTCTTTGTGTAAATGTTCACGTTTGTTTAATGTCTATGAACGTGTGCTGTGTTAAGGTTGCATAGTAGCTCTATGTGTAAGTGTTCACCTGTTTGTATACACTCTATGCACGTGTGGTGTATTAAAGGAGCATAGCAGCTCTCTGTGTAAGTGTTCTCATGTTTGTGTACTGTGTATGAGTGTGTGCTCTATTAAGGCAGCATAGCGGCTTTTTGTTTAAGTGTTCACCTCTTTGTATACTGTCAATGCACCAGTGCTGTATGAAGGCAGCATAGATCTTCCCTGTGTATGTGTTAACCTGTTTGTATACTGCGTATGCCCGTGTGCTGTTTTAAGGCAGCATAACGGCTCTCTTTGTAAGTTTTCACCTGTTTGTATACTGTCTAAGCACATGTGCTCTTTTAAGGCAGCATAGCAGCCCTCTGTTTAAGTGTTCACCGGTTTTTATACTGTCTATGTACGTGTGCTGTATTAAAGCAGCATCGCAGCTCTCTGTTTAAGTTTTCACCACTTTGTATACTTTCTATCCAAGTGTGTTGTTTTAAGGCAGCATAACGACTCTCTGTGTAAGTGTTCACCTGTTTGTATACTGTCTATGCACGTCTGCTTTTTAAGGCTGCATAGCAGACCTCTTTGTAAGTGTTCAAATGTTTCTATACTGTCTACGCACGTTTGCTGTATTAAGGCTTCATCGTAACTGTCTGTGTAAGTATTCACCTGTTTTTATACTGTCAATGCACGTGTGCTATATTAAGGTAGCATAACAGCTCTCAATATAACTTTTCACCTGTATGTATACAGTCTAGGCACGTGTGCTGTATTAAGGCAGCCTAGCGGCTCCCTGTGTAAGTGTTCACCTGTATGTATACTGTCTTTGCACGTGTGGTATTTTAAAGCAGCAGAGCAGCTCTCTGTGTAAGTGTTCACCTGTTTGTATACTCTCTATGAATATGTGCTGTATTAAGGCAGCATAACGGTGCTCTGTGTAAGGGTTCATATGTTTGTATACTGTCTATGCACATGTGATGTATTAAGGCACCATAGTGGCTCTCTGAGTAAGAGTTCACCTGTTTGTATACCATCTATGCACTGTGCTCTATTAAGGCAGCATAGCACCTCCCTGTGTGAGTTTGTATACTAGGTATCCCCGTGTGCTGTTTTAAGGCAGCGTAGCGACTCTCTTTGTGAGTGTTCACCTGTTTGTATACTGTCTATGCATGTGTTCTGTCTTAAGGCAGCATAGCAGGTCTCTGTATAACTGTTCACCAGTTTGTATACTCTCTATGCACGTGTGCTGTATTAATGCAGAATAGCAGCTCTCTGTGTAAGTGTACGCCTGTTTGTATACTCTCTATGCACGTGTGCTGTATTAAGGCAGCATAGCAGCTCTATGTGTAAATGTTCAAATGTGTGTATACTGTCTATGCACGTGTGCTGTATTTTGGCAGCATCGCAACTCTCAGTGTAAGTGTTCACCTCTTTGTATACTGTCTATGCACGTGTGTTGTATTAAGGCAGCATAACGACTCTCTGTGTAAGTGTTCACCTGTTTGTATACAGTCTAAGCACGTGTGCTCTTTAAGGCAGCATAGCAGCCCTCTGTGTAAGTGTTCAAATGTTTGTATACTGTCTATGCACGTGTGCTGTATTACGGCTGCATCGCAGCTGTGTGTGTACGTGTTCACCTGTTTAGGTACTGTCTATGAATGTGTGCTGTATTAAGGCAGCATAACAGCTCTCTATGTAACTGTTCACATGTATGTATACAGTCTAAGCACGTGTGCTGTGTAAGGCAGCATAGGGGCTCCTTGTGTAAGTGTTCACCTGCATGTATACTATCTATGCACGTGTGCTATTTTAAGGCAGCATAGCAGTTCTCTTTGTAAGTGTTCAAATGTTTGTATACTATCTATGAACGTGTACTTAATTAAGGCAGCATAACGGCTCTCTTTGTAAGTGTTCACCTTTTAGTGTACTGTCTATAAACATTTGATGTATTAAGGCACCATAGTGGCTCTCTGTGTAAGTGTTCACCTGTTTGTATACCGTATATGCACGTGTGCTTTATTAAGGCAACAAAACTGCTCTCTGTGTAAGTGTTCACCTGTTTGTATACCGTCTATACACGTGTGCTGTTTTGAAGTAGCAATGCGGCTCTCTATGTAAGTGTTCACCTGTTTGTATACTGTCTATGCACGTGTGCTGTATTACGACAGCATAACAGCTCTCTGTGTAAGTGTTCATCTGCTTGTATACTGTCTATGGACCTGTCCTGCATCAACTCAGCATAGCAGCCCTTTCTGTAAATGTTCACATGTTTGTATAATGTCTATGCACGTGTGCTGCATTAAGGTTCCATAGAAGCTCTCTGTGTAAGTGTTCACCTGTTTGTATACACTCTATACAAGTGTGCTGTATTAAAGGAGCATAGCAGCTCTCTGTGTAATGGTTCACATGTTTGTATACTGTCTATGAGTGTGTGCTATATTAAGACAGCCTGGCGGCTTTCTGTTTAAGTGTTCACCTGTTTGAATACTGTCTATGAACGTGTGCTGTTTGAAGGCAGCATAGATCCTCCCTGTGTATGTGTTAACCTGTTTATATACTGCATATGCCCGTGTGCTGTTTTAAGGCACCATATCGGCTCTCTTTGTAAGTGTTCACCTGTTTATATACTGTCTATGCACGTGTGCTCTTTTAAGGCAGCATAGCAGCCCTCTGTGTCAGTGTTCAAATGTTTGTATACTATCTATGCACATGTGCTGTATTAAGGCAGTATCGCAGCTGTCTGTGTAAGTGTTCACCTGTTTGTATACTGTCTATGCACCTTTACTGTATTAAGGCACCAAAAGAGCTCTCTGTTTAACTGTTCACCTGTATGTATACAGTCTAGGCACGTGTGTTGTATTAAGGCAGCCTAGTGGCTCCATGTGTAAGTGTTCACCTGTATGTATACTCTCTATGCACGTGTGCTATTTTAAGACAGCATAGCAGCTCTCTGTGTAAGTGTTCACCTGTTTGTATACTGTCTATGAATGTGTGCTGTACTAAGGCAGCATAACGGCTCTCTGTGTAAGTGTTCACCTGTTTGTATACTGTCTATGCACATGTGATTTATTAACACCACAGTGGCTCTCTTGGAAGTGTTCACCTGTTTGTATACCGTCTATGCACGTGTGCTGTATTGAGGCTGCATAGCTGCTCTCTGTTAAGTGTTCACCTGTTTGTATACCGTCTATACACGTGTGCTCTATTGAGGCAGCATAGCGGCTCTCTTTGTGAGTGTTCACCTGTTTGTATACTGTCTATTCACGTGTGCTGTATTAAGGCAGTATAGCAGCTCTGTGTAAGAGTTCACCTGTTTGAATACCGACTATGCACGTGTGCTGTATTAAGGCAGCATAGCAG